>PVKN010025810.1:0-14010 GCA_004027915.1 Capromys pilorides
TGGGTTGGACCCCACTAGGACAGGAGGTGGGAGCATGAGGGTGTGGCAAAGCAGGCAGCTGAGATGCTGACAGGACTGCCCATGAAAGCCCTCCTAAGGGCCACTGCCTTCAATGGGGCCAAACCACAGAGGAGCTGTTTGGGGCCCACTTCACAGCTGAGCAAAGTGAGGCTCAGGTTGTTGTGCCAAGGCCCTCTCTGCAGGAGACTCTTGGGCAGGACCTGGGAGTGTGGCCCTTGACAACAGTGGTCACTACCACAGGGATCACAAGCATCTAGGGAGCAAGGTCTTTAGATTTGGCACCAACCCCACAGAAAGAGTTTGGCCCTCCTCTACTATATGGGACAGACTCCACAAGCAGAGCCCCAAAGGCCCTTCCTGGCTGAGAGATCATTGTTCTCATCTTCCCACGGGGAGGAAGCCCAGAAAGATCTAAAATAAAAAGTGGGTGATGGGCTCTGTATCTGTAAATTCCACTGTGTGCTGTGACCTGAGACATCTGCCTGCCCAGCCTCAATTTCCTCAGCTCTCCACGGGGTGGAGGTGGAGCCGGAGGCTTTCTGCTTTGCAGTGAAGGATTTCCCAGGTTGCTGTGTCATCCACTTCCTCTCAGCTCAGGGCTGTTTGTGAAGCTGCTGTCTTCTGGATCCTTCCCAGAAAAGTCTTAAAGGAGCTGTGTCCCTGCCGCCCACACACTTTTAAGGTCTCCTGGGATGCTGAGCAGATGAGCTATCCACAGCCAACTCCTCAGCACCAGCCTTGAGCTAAGGGTCCATGTGGAAGTGACTGTTGGAAATGTCCCAAAGTGGGACCCAGAGCTAGGAAGTACCCAGCAGGGCCCATGGCCGGTCTCTGTAGCAGTCTCTCTGCGTAGGTATGTGCGTGTAGAAGCAAACACATTGGTATCTTTATGCAAGGACACTGGGGACCTTTGCTGGGCAGCCCATGACTGGCAACATCTCAGGTTGTGTCCCCAGGGCCTGGGGAGTCTTAGCTTCACTGTTCCTAATGATAAGAAGCTAGTTGATAACTTCCGAGTTGTGGAGTACAGTTCAAATTCTCCCCTTCAGAGCTCTTTGGTGTCTGTGAGATGGGAATGCTTTGAAGAGGGCATATGCAGACTGTGGTGGTCTCAGTGATGCCTCAAGCAGCCAACTCCATCCTCCTGGCCAAAGAACAGGGCCTCAGGCTTGTCACAGGAACAGACCTGGAGTTCATGCCTCCATCTGGGCCTTCGTCAGGAGAGAGACCTGTCTCCCCAACCAGGTCCTTCGTAAGGACATGCTGCTCTGAAGAGGCCTTTGAAGGCTCAGAACACATCACCCTGGGTAGAAACCAAAATCTGGGACCTCTTTACGCATGCTGCCTACAGCTGGGCTGAGCATGGACGGTCTGACACCCGTGGCACTGGGAGCACACAGAGGTGATGCTGGGATCTCGGAAAACGTGGGTGAAAGCCTTAAGCTTGAGATGCCAACAGGTAGGCAGGGCATAAGAGTCTTGGCAAGTGGCTATGCCAGGGCTCCTCCACCTTGGAGAGGCCTGGAGGGCACAACTGCTGGGGGAAGCCTGGCATGCACACTCCTGCTCTGGCCTGCCTGCAGCTGCCTGCCTGTACATGTCCACTACCAAGGCTGCTGCAGCGCTGACGTTGCTGGGCGTTGCCCATTTGCTCCTGCTCACACTGAGAGCCTGTTACCCTGGGCAGTCAGGCTGTGCATTCCCAGAAGATGTTTTCAGGGACCACAGCTCTGACAGGGCCATGCCGGGAGAGGAAGGTGAGGGATGCAGGGTGAGTGAGGACAGAGGGCTGGGCCTGTGTGGAGGATCTAGGCCGTCTTGCCCATACCAAAGATGGGGCTATGGAGGCTCCAAGGGCCAGGGTCAATGGGAGCGGGGGCATGGCAAGGTCAAGGAGGATGGCAGGCCAGGTGATATGAGGCTATGTGCCATTATCCAGGGAAAAGAGACATGCCCAGAGTCGTGCATCCAGGCACAGCTGCCCTAGACAGCCACTGGATGCTAGAGACACAGTGGATGGATGCCCACCACATCTGGAATGCTATGCAGCTGTTCAGAGTGAGTAAGAGCAGCCCACTGGCCTGGAGGGACTGTGGGTAGGGCAGGGACAAGTGGAAAGCTGGTCCTGTCATCTGTCCCTGTCTGTATGTGCTTCTGTCATCTCCTTAGGGCCCATAGGGCCAGGCTGGAGCTAATGCTGCTTTGCATGAGCATGTGTCCAGCCAAGCCCAGTTCCCAGCCCCAGCCTGTCTTCCCCTTCCCGCTCAGCCTTATTTTCCTGACTTTAGCTCTGCATGGGCTCCCAGAATCACAGCAGCACTTGCAGGCTCCCCTCCAGCGAGGTGGATCCTCATGGCCTCCTCCTGCTGATGGAGGGGGTGTGTGCAACATCAGGGAGAGGACCATGAGCAGGGGGAACTTTAACTATTTCCTCCTTTCTGCCAGCGTGAACCTGGATGTAATGGCTGGAACTCCAGTGCTGTGTTGGACTATGAGGAGCCCTGAGGCATGAAGGCCATGCACAGCCAGCCTACAGGCAGGGGAAGCCTGGGTCCAGAATTCTCGTTGTAAGATAAACATCTCTCTTGCCTTGAAGCCATTATAATTTTGTTTTCTTCTATAACTCACCATTGACATCAATTCTCGTTTGCAAAAGTAACTTAGACTACACTGTGTGACTGGCCAGCTTAAATTCTCCTGAGGGCCCCTGGGTCCCCCACTCCCTATCCACCCTCGCTCCTTAGCCCCTGTGCCTGCTCTTCTCTTGAACACAGGCAGGCTGACCCACATCCATATACACACGCATACTCCCACAAGTACGCACGCGCCCACAGGAGCACGCACAGCATATGCGGACACAAAGGAAATGCCCATTCTCTGTGCTCCACTGAATCCTTTTTTACCTCTACCAAACTACAGTGCCCTGCACCAGGTCTCACATGGCCAGCTCCTTCCTGCTCCCTGTGTTCCCTGCCCTGGACCAGTGCCCCAATGCATGTTTATGTATTTGTGTGCGTGTTGCTTGCTCCCTACATTACCCCACACCAGCACCTCAGCACCTAGGAAGGGAAAAATCTCCAGCCCTGAGCCAGGTGCCAGGGACACAGGCTATGGCCCAGTGTCTCCCCAGGGAATGGCCTGGTCACATCTTCTTAGTCCATCCTCCAGGCAGGGCAGCCAGCTGCCCCTTGGCTGAGCCCACATTCAGCCAACCACTAATGATTGGGGCTGGCCAGCTCCTTATTCTTGGCCCAGACACGGGCCACTCACTCAGCCACAGAGTCACTCAGCCCGAGAGTGTGGGAGCGAAGTGGTGGCAAATGCAGGTCCTCTGTGGCTTGGAGAAGAGCCATTGGCTGGCAGGTGGCATGGTCTGTACATCCTTTTCTCCCCACAGCCCAGGCCTCACTGGGATAGCCCCCCTGCAATGCCAGGGTGAGTGTTCAGTGCAGCCACAGGGGACCATGTGAGCTCGGTCACATGTCGATGGGACCCTTGTCCTACTACCAGTCCTCACCTCCTCATCCTTTGCCAGGCCCAGAGCCTCCCCTCTGAATCCCCAGGACCTTGAGGGCACCCTCCTGCACACAGTGCCCCTTACTAGGTCCCCCTTGCCCTTTCTCCCAGAGCCCCTCCCATTTGAGGTAATGGGCTGCGGCAGGACTGTCTCCATCTGGCACTTGGATATGGTGGAGGCCATGTGTTCCTGGGGATGGAACTCAGAGCCCCACATGTGCTAAGCTGGTGCTCTTCCACTGAACTACACCCAGGAGCTGCGCTGGCCAGAGTGCAGCCTGAGTGAGGTTGTGAAGAAGGCCAAGACGGAAGAACCCTCCAGCCCACTCCCTGTGGCACCAACTGGGAAGTGCCCCATACCCTTTGTCCCTGTGGGGCAGAATACTGTTGTCCTTGACCTGGACCAGCTTTCTTTTTCTCATCCTACTTCCAGTTGGGCCCAGGCTTCCCATACCTAGGCAGGCATCATAGTCCCTGAGGCTGCTCACTAAGCCCAGCCCTGCATTTCTACCCAGCCTTGGAGTCCCAGGGCTTCCAGCAGGGATCCTGCTTAGAGCTTTAGGCGATGGCACCAAGGGCTGTGGGTAGGTGAAGCTGCTCTTGACCTGTCGCCACAGGTGACGCCACATACAGCCCATACAAACCCTTGGCTAACTGTCTCTAAACAGGATACAGCTGTCGCTCTCCCCACCATAAACAGGTAAGAGACCCTGGTGTGGCATGTTAGAGATGAATATACCAGATGGCATCATTTTTAGCAATCTTACACCAGTCTGTGAAGGGAAGAGGCCTAGAGAGGCTCCCAGGCCACCAACACATCTACCTGGTGGGTCCAGTAGGTACGATAAGCAGTGATGTCCTTACCAGGTCACATCTCAGGCCCAACAAATAAGTAAGCAGTGCCTGTGGCTGCTGTTCAGGGGACAGTGACTTTGGGAAGCAACGGCCCCAGGCAATCTTGACCTCATGCCCTGAGAGGGAAACTCCAGAGGGTGAGCAGCTGAACACTCACCGTGCCTTGTGCCCTCTGTCTGTGGTTGCTGTCACGTACTCTGACGACTGGTCTGTGCCCTTTGTGCTCTGCACACGTGCATCTTCCCTTCTGGAGTTTCCCTCCAGTGCTGGGGATGAGCTGACTTCTGCTTCTTTTTGTTTTTTCACTTTTGTCAGTGCTGACAACAAGGGCCAGGCCATCAAGATGTCTTCCTCTATGGAGGGCATTTAGAGGCCTGGGAGGAGAGTGGCCCAGGAGGCCAAGTATGCCCTTCTGTCTGGTCATGATCCAGACACCAGAGGATTCCAAGAACAGCGCTGTACACATAAGGCCCTGAGTGTGATCTGTCCGTGTCTCTGAGAACCACTACCCTTCCAGCCCATGAATGCTGTTTGTGTTGAGCAGAGCCCGAAATGTCACGTTTCCTGTTCCAGGCTCAGATGGCATTTTGTCTGGCAGAGGCCGCAGCCCCACAGGCCAGTTGCCGGGCAGTTCCTAGGCCTGTATGCAGTTGGTGGGCTAGAGGGCAGCTCGTAAGCTGACGGAGCCCTACCAGTACAAAGGGGCATTTATAGACAGGGCTGGCATGTCTCCATCAGAACACGGAGGAGACAGGAATAGCCCAACACATGGTGCCTGCAGGGCTGGGCTGGCTGGCGCTGGAGGGTGTCAGCTTTCCACTCTTCCAAGCTGGGCAGCCAGGCCACGGTCCCAAGGGAGCTCCTGGGCAAGGGGCTTTCTGACAGCTCCCCAGCTGCAAAATTATGGGAGAGAGAAAGGCAGAGCAGGGTAGAAGAAGTGAGAAAACGAGAGAGTGAAAAAGAGAGAGAGAAAGCAAATGTAGGTTCATGACTTCTCTCGTGACTGCTTGACATCCAGGGGCCTCCACAGCAGGGCTTCCCGAGACTTTTTTCAGGAAAGCGAAAGCAGAAGCCTTTACACTCCAGGAGCGACTGCCAATACCAGCCCTTCCGGCCACAGGCAGCTGTGTTTGTATTATTTCTTCTGTCTGTAATGTCCCTCAAAACATGCAGATGGAGGGGCTGGGGCTTTAGCTCAGCAGTAGAATGCTTTCCTAGGGAGCTGGAAGCCCTGGGTTCAGTCCTGGGGACCAAAAAATAAAATAAAACATGCAGATGGAGGAGGAATGAAGTCCTTCCCACCTGACCGCTCCTTTCTAGTCCATTGCTTGTTTCTAATAACAGTGCCACAACCTGGGTAAGTTTAGAAGAAAAGAAGTATATTTGGCTCACAGGCTTGGCCCAAGGCCAGGAGGCCTCACTCAGTGGCATACTTTCTGGTGGCAGAGGTGACCCAGAGCACTATATGGAGATGGACAGGTATATTTGTATGTGTACTTGTGTCCCTTCCTCAAAACCACAAGATTCACTCCCAAGGGCTCCACCCTAATGACTTTATGCCAAATCGCCTCCCAGAGGTCCTACCTCTAAGCCCAGTGGTCACATCCACTCCCCGCGCCCCACCATCTTCCAGTGGAGATTATATTTCAACACAGGGAGCCTTGGGGCACATGCTCAAAGCGTATCCAACCTCTGACAAACCTATAAATAATTTTTAAAATTTTGAGTGTGCCGAAACCAATGCTGACAATTTCCTGGGGAAGTTGAGAGGTGGCTCAGTTGTCAGTGATAAGGACTGAAAATTCAAAGGCTTAAATAATACCAAATCTCTCTTTCTTGAACATGAAAGAGAGTTGGACATAGGCAGTCTAAACCTGGCTTGGCACCTCCATAATGTTACTAGGGAATTGTCTTCTCTGCTTTGTGTAAGATCTAACTTCAAAGTAGCCTTATAGCCTAAAATGGCCACATAAGATCCAACCATCACAGCAAGATGTAGGCATAGGGAACAAAAGGAAGCTGAAGCCCAGAGCAGATATTGCAGCTCAGCCACTCTCATATCTTATTTCAAGGGGCTCTTGTACCCAGCCGACTTTATAGCAAGAGGCAGTGGTGAGATGGAAGAATTGGTCGAATGAGGCTCTGAAAAGCTCCTTAACAGGACTGATATTTAGAAATGGATAAACATAACAGGTGAAGAGGCACTTTGCTGGTTCCTTCTAGAAGGCAAAATTTCAAATACATAAGCAGGATTAAAATACTATTTCCTTCCATATGGTCCCAAGCCTGTGACTGTGTGTTCAGAGAGGGAAAAGTATAATGTACTCATTGACCTGTGATTACAAGAAAATTAAGGGATAGTTTCAGTTTGCAGCAGTGGGGAAAACATGAGCACACTATATTATAGGTACTTGGCAGGAGGTTCTGACAGTCGCTGTGAATGCTAGTGATGAAGGACAGGTGTGACAGAGGGTTGACGTTGTGGCAGTAGAAGAGAGACCAGAGCCGAAAGTGTGTGTCCTGTGATTGTCACAAGGTGAGCACAAGTTCGGCTGAGGATCAGAACGGAGAGATGGGGCAAAGTTTTTTTTTTTAGGGACAGGGATGTAGCTTCAGTAGCACAGTGCCTGCCTGGCAAGCACAAGGTCCTGAGTTCAATTCTCAGTACCAAAAAGCAAAAACAAAAACAAAAACACCATGTGAGTTAAGGTTTTTAAACTCTTAAAACTTCCCTGTTGCTCATGTTAAATATATGTATGCTTACCTAACCTTTCCTTACAAAGGATGTTCATTGTAGACAATTTAGAAAATCAAGGTGAGTGAAAAAAAGAAAATAATTGCACTGCCCTGAAATGACAGCTATCTGTCCTTTGCTACTGTATCATTAGTGACAATGAGTGTGGACTACAGAGGTTCCCCGGGGATGTGTTTATGTCTGGTACTGGCTTCCATGGGCTGGCTGGCATCCGGCTCCTCTTGGTAGGCATGGCCCTGTTGCAGCTGGCTGGGGGCTTGGGGGTACTGGGGTCCCGTGTAGTAATACCTTTCTTAAAGTCCTCTTTGCCTTCACTTCTGCAAAGAATCAAGTGGGGCTCTCAGCAGAAAATGAGGGAGTTAGGACTGATATGGTAGAAAGCAAAAGTTTATCTAATGTATGGCAAATGCAGAGAGAACAGGAAAGAGCTATCTTAGGAATGGAGAGGCCTGCAAAACCGGGGACACCCCATTTGGATGCCTCATGAGTTTGAGGTGTACCTTATGTTTATAGGGATCAGCTGGTTTCCTAAAAAACTGTTTACTGATTTGATTTGTGTCTTTCTGAGTCCTTCCTTAGTGCAAAAGACAAAGCGTGCTCTGGCTTTGTGTCCTAGACTCCCTGAGTGGCCAGTGAGGATTTTCAGAGGGGACTGTGTCTTTTTCTATGCGGGCAAGTGCTTTTTTGTTTACCGGATCAACTCTATGGGCTTCACAACTGGATCTGGGGCCTGTAGGCTTTGCTTGCTGAGAGCCTTCACAAACATAAATATTACCTCTTCCCAGGTTCAATCAAATAGTTGATCCTGTCGCTTACCACTGGTAAAGCAAGAGGACTGTGGTGGGAATGTGTCCTCTCCCATAGTGGGTGGGGACACATGGGGAAGCTAATTTGCATGCAGCCAGTACCCCAGAAGCAGAGTATTTCCCAGCCAGCCTGTGCCAAACCCAGGTTCATCACTCCCCACCCCTGTGAAAAGGCCAGTAACTCAGGACGTGTCATGCATCTAAGAGGGAATATTTTTTTTGGAACACAGCAAATCGGTGATGGGGGCACTTGCCAACAAAGACCACCCTAAGGGACCGAGGTTTGCAAAAGGGCTTCATAGGGACAGCTAGGGACCAGCATGGTGGGACAGGGGTGGGACAAAAGGCTGGGATGACAAAACAAGCCCCTGGGGGCAGGAAACTGTAGCATGCATGCATTTTCATGAGTCTCTGATAAAACCACTCAAACAGAATGAGTGCATAAGTGAGAAAGTGTTACCACCAACACCACAACACACTCAGCTTACGTCACTGCTTATGGAGGTCACAGAGCTGGGCATTCAGTTATTAGTTTCCACTGGCTTTGCCATAGACAGCTCTTCTAGCTGGTGTGATAACAGGCTGCTCTGCAGCAACCAAGGGCCCTTTTGCTAAAACATAGACTCTTCCCTCAAGTCCACAGATGCCTGGCAGGTGACAAAAATGAGGCGACGTGCTGGTCACCTCTTCCTTCATCTTTCTTTGCACTCTTAACTTTGTGTCTTAACATCTTGTGTCAGTTCACCCTTTTAACACTTGGGTCAGAGTCTACTTAGCTCTGCATGTAGATATGTTGATAATTTAAGAAACATTTTGTCTAGGGCTCTGTACAGGGTTGGCCTGGCTCACTGCCCATTGGAGCCCGCATGTGTCCTCCCCCCCCAATCCTGGTGCTTTCTCAGCAGCTCATGGACGGAAAGTCACTCTTATTTATCCTGAGGTCAGTCCATCTGTGCAGGGCAACATGACCAGCTGGAGGAGGAACTCAGCACTCAGCCACCAGCTGGGTAAAACTGACCACCAATTGGCCCACAAGGACCAGGGCAGCATGCTCTGCAGAGAATGGTATACCAGATACACAAGCCTGTTGGGAACCATGCTTGTGGCCATAGGGAACCCCCCAGAAATTAGGCAAAAACCTGGGGCTCTCAGTTCTGCAAGAACAGTTACTGGCTCCCTTTAGCCAGAGCCCCAATCTCCCCCCATCCCCACCCCAGCACACACAAAATCTTTGCTGTAGCAGAGTGCATGCTTGCAGTATGTGGCCAGTCTCAGGTCAGTGGTCTCTGGGTCAGAAGATCTCCCTTCTGGTATTGCTGGGGAGGGAAGGAGAAGCAGAGGCAGTGGGGGAAAGAACTGGTGGATGGAGAGTCAGGGCACTGCTCTAGTATCCAGGAAGAGGATGCTGTCATAGTTACTTTTTTTTTTTTTTTAACAAAAAATTAGTTGTTTTATTGGTTGTAGATGGTGAGACTTATCTTTACACTATTATTTCAGTATAGAACTTTATTTTCTAAATTCTCCTTGCCTTTACATTTTATTAGGGGCTAAGGACATAGAGCACAGTGGAAGAGTACACTGTAAGCATCCATGAGGTCCCTGTGTTCAAGTCCCAGCACTGCAAAAGTGTCATAGTTACTTTTATCTTGGTGTTTTCAGCCGTGTTTTAGTCACCCTCCATTACAGACTCCTTCTGTACTGATTGTTCTACTTACGTTATTTTTCAAATATCTTATGACTACTATGTCATAAAAATTCTTCTCTGGCATGTATCTACATGTAATTATACCTTATGGCCATATTGTGGTTTACTCAGTCTGATGGCAATGTGTGTATCATTATTTTAGTTATTATTTGTTGCAGGGCAGGGCTGTAAACATATCAGGCGAGTGTACCATTGAACAGCACCTCAACCTTTAACTTTGTTTCTAAAAACAACAGCATGATGGCCATCCTCTCCCAGTAGCTAACTCTGCACATGTCTTTTGTTATTTTGAGACTTACATTTTTGGGGCAGGTTCACTGGGAATTGAACTCACAACTTTGCACTTAAAGGCAGGCATGTGTGCCACTGAGCTATTAACCCAGCCTGAAGTATTAATTCCGAGGGGGTACATCTGATTAATCACAGGACTGGTGCTTCTCACTGTGCAAGCACTTCAGAGGTCCATGTACTTAGGGGTGCATGCACCTCAGGAAGGCCTGGTAAGGGCCCAGGAGGTCCATGTGTCAGTGGGGGACACTTACTGTGGGACAAGTTGGGCCCTCACTGTGGTAACCAAAGCCCTGCTGCTGCCCTCTGCCACTGGCCTCCAACTGAAGGGAGGACCCTGGATCTTTCAAAAGGAAGGTTGAAGATGGTGATATTGCTGTACCTGTGTCAGAAAAAGCACTTCTTCACTAGGAAGTGGACAGTGCCATTCTTGGAGGACTACACCATTCCTTTGGGAGAATGAAAGCAATGCCAGAAACTATTCATCTGAAGAGCCTCAGTGCCAGCATAGATCCAAACTTCCCAGTGAACAGAAGGCAATTGAGGAATGTAAACTTATTTATCATTCAAAATGAAAGGAAGTAGAATAGCTGTTGCACTAGCTGGGGAATACCATGAGTCATAGTCAGGAAAAGAAATAAAAATTGAGCAAACCTAAAGATCCACGTCCTTTAGAAGGAACAGCGATTGATGCAGCAGCCAGCACTAATGATATGGATGAGTTCACTGCATTATTGTACAGAGACTTGTCTGCCAGGGCTTGGGTATCCATAAGTCATTCTTTTCTGTGTGTACTTTCAGCTACAAAAGTCTGGTAGGGCAGTTAACTTTATCCAGGGCCTAGTAATGCATTTGATACTGTTGTGGGTCTGTGTTTCTATTTTCCCCTTCTATTTGTTGCAAATTAACTGCAGACCCTTCTGCCATCTGCTGAGTGTGGTTGATGTTAACATTGTTCAGGAGTCCAGCCACATCCCGATGCAGAATAACATTCCTTATGAGACTCAACAGTGGATGTTGAAGGGCCGGCCAGATAGCTCAGCAGATTAAAGTGCCTACTTAGGCAGATTCAGGCTGGGAGTTTGATCCTCAGCCTGCCATGCTGGCCCTGCCCCCTGGGGGTGCTTCGATGGCAATTGAGACTGGGTGTGATAGCTTGGGCCTGTAATCCCAGCTCTTATGAGGCTGAAAACAGGAGAATCACTACAAGTCAGATCTGTGTAGTGAGACCCCATACCAAATTTTTTTTAAAGAAAGTTAATGTTGAAAAGCTATTAGACTAGAAAGCAATATTATATGTAGCAAGTAGGAATTCTGACCTTAAGAAACAGCAGCCTTCCATCTGGGAGAGCTGACCCTGGGATTCTATATCTTTTTTTCTTGTTTTGCTTCCACGCGATAGCTCTTGGCAAAAAGTACACAAGGAGGATCTTTTTCTTTGAGACAGAGTCTAGCTATGCAGTCCAGGCTGGCCTTGAACTCATGGTGATCCTCCTGCCTCAGCCTCCCAAGTGCTGAGATTATAGCATGTACCACCATGCCCCACCACAAGGAAAATCTTAACGTCATGTTGTACATCTTAAATGACTGTGGATAACTCAATGTCTATCCCCCAAAAACTTCACCTTTAGTTTATATCTTACAAACTTGGGACCACTTTAAAGTGGAAGATTATGAAAGGGTAATTTTTTTCCCCTCTGTATTTTAGCTAAAGGAAAGTTAAAGAGCAAAGCATCAAAACCTTAAACTTACTTTTTAATAAGGAGGAAAATGAACAAAGATCCCACCTACTAATTTCAGACATTCTATTCCCCTTCTGTTATTGTTTATAGTGTTAACTCACAGAACAGGTATTCAGAGTAACTTCAAGTATTCAAGGGAGTACTGTAATGACTTACATAAGAAAAAGGAGTGCTAACTGATAACCTCTAGGGAAAATCCTGACTACTCCATTTATAGTCAGAAACCAAAAATTAAGAAAAGATTACTATGATTCAGCATGGCCTGAGCATCTAAGTGTGTACTCTGGCTGAATGTAATTGTTTTATATATGCTATATGTGTGTTTATCTGCCTGCTAATCTATTTGTAATAACTGGTTAAAGTACTTATAGCTGTTCAGAAATCATAAGCCTCTCTCTCTCTCTTTTTTTTTAAAGTAGGAAAGGTGTATTTAGCTCACAGTTTACATAGATTTCAGTCCATCATTGGTGGGCTCCAAGGAAGGGTGGCATTGCAGAGTCAAACATTTCACTGGAGGAAGAATATAGCAAAGTGAGAAGGAGGAGCTATCAGCATCTCAATGGATGCAGAAAAAATTTTGACAAAGTCCAGCCCCATTCATGATGAAAACTCTGCAGAGAATTGGAATAGATAGTATTTATCTCAATATAATAAAAGCCATCTAGGACAAATCAACAGCTAACATCGTATTAAATGGATAAGAACTAAAAGGTTTCTCTCTAAAATCAGGAAGAAGACAAAAATGTCCACTGTCTCTACTCTTATTCAGCATAGCCCTGGAAACTTTAGCTAGAGCAATCAGACAAGAAAGAGAAACGAAAAGAATAATGATAAGAAATGAAGAAGTAAAATTATCGCTATTTACAAATGACATGGTACTCTACATATAAAATTCCCCAAACTCCACTAAAAACATGCAAGATTTAATGAGTAAATTCAGTAGTGCAGTTGGATATAAAGTCAACACTCAAAAACCAATAGCTTTTCTACACACAAATAGCAAACTCACCAGAGCAAAATTAGGGAAACAATACCTTTTACTATATCACCCAAAAAAAGAAATACTCAGGAATCAATATAATAAAGGAGGTAAGAAGACCTTTATATTGAAAGCTAAAATACTCCAAAAAAGGAGATTGAAGCAGATATCAAAAAATGGAAAGAGCGAGGACACCCACTTGGGACCTCCCCTGCTGTCTTTCTCTCGGACAGGAGCTTCCTTTCCCTCAATAAATATGTTCTGCTCATTACCTCCATTTATTCCTAAAATTAATTCTTCAGTTTTAGAGAACACGAACTCGTCCCAGGTACTTTTCAGGTTGGGGATCGGTTTTCCCTATACCATTTGGAGGTTCCCTATTAGAGATCATCCACCCAAGATCAGTTTTTTGTTCCTGCATCATTTGGAGTTTCTCACCAAGATCATTGGACAGAGATTTAAAGCGATTCCACCTACCCAAGATAAAAATGCCTGGTGTCTATTGAGGGCCTTTAGATAAGACCTCTGGAGAGTATCTCTGATTGCCAGTTCACAACTACAACCCCTTCAGTCTGAAGAAGCTAGATGGGTCACTGTTCATGGTTCCCTCACAGCAGTTTGGGTTATTTCTTCAGAGAGGGGAATGTCGTAGGCAGCTGAATTAGATAGAAATATTATAGGCAGTCAGTCAGGGCCAGGCCCTCAAGGATGCCATGGAAGACAAGGTGACTTCCCAACTAGAGACAGACACTCCTCTGCTGTGGGCCAGATCTCAAGACAAGAGTAAACAAAAGCAACTATATATTTCCTTAAGGGTGGGCATCGGGTATTGATATTCTAAGTAAGTATCAATCACCTTGAAAGAGCCTGGAAAGAGTCACCAGCCCAAGCCCAACAGGAAGAGACCTTGCTCTGTATTCTGGCCCACTTGCTACATGACTTGCTTTCCCATTGGATCCCGATTTTAATCTATTTTACCTGAGCAGTGGTGCTTGTAATCTCATTGGTTGACCACAGTTTTGTCCCACCTCATACCCACCTAAGTGAGTTCCCATGTCTTCTCCACAACCTTAGACCCGCCTTACCATGTTGTTTTCCTCTATAAAAGTCCCTGGAAGAGACAGCTTCCCAGGGACACCCACTCGGGACCCCCCTCCTGTCTCTCTCAGATAGGAGCTTTCTTTCCCTCAATAAATGTGTTCTGCTCATTAAAAAAGAAAGAAGGAAAGAAAGAAAGAAAGAAAGAAAGAAAGAAAGAAAGAAAGAAAGAAAGAAAGAGGAAAGATATCCCCTGTTCCTAGGTAGGAAGAACCTATAGTGAAAATAGCCATACTTTCAAAACT
>PVKN010025811.1:0-14010 GCA_004027915.1 Capromys pilorides
CATACTGATTTTACTTCATGTATTTTGGAACAAATTTGAAGTTTTTACTTTTGAAATTCAGAACTTCATGACAAATTTGGTTTTATTTCAGTTCCTTACCAAATACTTTGTACAAAATTTAAAATAAATGCTTTAATGTTAAAACATTTTCAATAGGTAACTGTACTAATACTAAATTATATTGCTGTCCCAATGAATATAACTCTAGAGCTGTTTATCTTGGTGACCTGTTTGTTAGACGTTTATATTTTTAGAATAATCTGATAAAGTTGCATAACTAAGAACATAAAATAGCTCTTAATTACGTGGCTTTTTTTCCCACTTGATTCTTATGAACAGTATCCAGAGTTACTCGTGGCTTCCTATAATAATAATGAAGATGCTCCTCACGAGCCTGATGGTGTGGCCCTTGTATGGAATATGAAATACAAAAAAACAACCCCAGAGTATGTGTTCCACTGCCAGGTGAGATGGTCTTTTAACAGTCTTTCCCAAGTTTAAGTGTTCGTTAATGCATTTAGACAAGTGTCTTTTTTCTTTTCTTGTCAACATAATGATTTCATTGGACTGGCATTTACTAAACAGCTCCATATTTGCAAACAGATGTTAACAGAAAACTGAAAACTTCTTAGTTCAGCATGGTCTGCTTTTTGTGGCTTTTCTAGCATCTCTTATAATGTTTAATCGCGCCTAAAGTCTTTGCTGTGATTGATCATATAAACAAAATATTTTATAAAATGTTCTTTCTATAGGAAGTTTTTCAGGAACTTGTTTGCTGAATATAGAATTAGATGGTTGGCCTACTGAATTACTTATACATTGCCTGAGGAATGGGAACTAGGTAATTTTAAATAGAAGCATATGGTTGAAGTAGGAAACAGATGCAGATTTTTGAAGTGTATTCAGTATAAGATTAAAATGTGCAAGTCTTTTCTGGTTACATAAGCTCAAAATCTTTAATAATGTCATAATCTTGAGTAAACACCTGGTCAAAACTAGTACATGTCAGGTCACAGTGAGAGGTCAGTCACAGGGCCAGTTACCTGCAATCAGTGAAAGAATTATTTGCTTTGATCAATTGCTTGAACATACTTATGTAAATAATCGTTACATTTGATTTTTAAGCAAAAAATATTCTAAAGATGTATCTTTATATTTTGGAAACAAAATAAAAATATTGATGAAGTTAATTGGTTTTATAACTTCCACTACCTGACAACAAAGAGGGAAATATCTTTGATGCATACATTTCTTTCTATAATTTGTCAGATCTTTTCATTTAAATTTTAATTATAAAAATCTTACTTATTTACAGTCAGCTGTCATGTCTGCTACGTTTGCAAAATTTCATCCAAATCTTGTTGTTGGTGGTACATATTCAGGCCAAATTGTGCTTTGGGATAACCGCAGCAACAAAAGAACTCCAGTGCAAAGAACACCACTGTCAGCGGCTGCACACACAGTAAGTAAATAAGGTTATTTCAGACTTCCTTGATCCTTCATGATTAACTACTTAATGGTGTCTGTCACATTGGTTTCAGAATATGTTTCCTTTGATGTGTGAATTTTTATCATTTACCAACCAAGAATAACACCTTTTTTTGTATTTTTAGGGATCTATTTATCAGAAACTCCTTTCTAAGAGTCTTGTTAATCCACAGAAAAATAGCAGGCTTCATATTAAAAATACCTTCAAGTTACGATTTTTTTAGATGAAACAAAATACTTATTAGACTAAAACTTCTGTTGTATTTTTTAGTAAAATAATCCCTAAAAACTATTCAATGTTTCTAGCACCCTGTCTATTGTGTAAATGTTGTCGGAACGCAAAATGCACACAATCTGATTAGCATTTCTACTGATGGAAAAATTTGTTCATGGAGTCTGGACATGCTTTCTCATCCACAGGTAGGTTAAAATTTTGAAGTTACTGTTGTTTTAAGTGTACACATACCCCAGCATATGTTATTTGTAAACAGCTTTAATTATTGTAACAAGTTATAAACCTAAACATGTTAAATACAGTTTGCTGTGCATGTATTTTATTTCCAGACATGTTTCATTTAGCTAAGGTACGTTTGTAGAAATAGTATAATAAAATAAAACTTTACAAATTAGTTAAAACCGAAGTTTTTCTATGAAAACTTAAAACTGAATGCTTGCAAATACTCCATTTTTCCCACGTAGGATAGCATGGAGTTGGTTCATAAACAGTCAAAGGCAGTAGCTGTGACATCTATGTCCTTCCCCGTGGGAGATGTCAACAACTTCGTTGTTGGGAGTGAAGAAGGTTCTGTGTACACAGCATGCCGCCATGGCAGGTAAACTTGGGCTAGAATTTGCAATTACTTAAAATTCGCCCTTGAATAATTTAATGAATCCGATAGGCCCTTATTTAAATGGAAATCTGTTTGGTGGTCCTGGAATGGATAGTGAGTCAGCCAGTCTGGAAGAAGCAAGCCACTTTTTTAGAGTGGTAACTTATAGTAAAATTTAACATAAACTTTGCAGCTAGTTCTTAAGGAACGTATTTCTAAGAAAAAACCCCAGTTTTTTATTATGAAACATTTAAACATGAATTTGTTGAAATGGTTCAATAAATACTTGGATAGCCAAAAAAAGTGGAAATCTGTCCTAGAGCTACTCATTATTTGTGAAAGATTGAGTTTAGGCATATAAAATTAAAAGTTAAATTTTAAATGGTTTGGAACCTGAATTTTGTGAATTGTGGTATATTGTCATTTTGTGTATGAATGTGCTCATAGAAGTTAGTGATAGAGGGGAACTTTCAGCAATACAGCATGTACATGCAGTATATCAGCCTTTAAATTTATAAATAAGATCTTCATTTTCTCATTTTTACTTATTTGGACTTTGAGCTTTAGTTCAGTCCTCCTGATAATTGTACAGTAATGTCACGTACACATTTTAAATTGACTAGTATTTCTCCTGCTGTTCAATCTGTTTTGAAATTGTCTAGCTGTACCTTATCAATTGCTTCCTTTAAAAAAAAATAGAGTGTCTGAGTTTCATCTCAGATACAGATCACCTTCACTTCAAAGCTTTTGATTTAAAAGTAGCCCAGATTGTCTCTTACATGTAGCATCCTTTTGTCTATTCTGCCAACTCAGATATTGGACTTTTGAGTTCTGTCGTCAACAGCATGATGTTTCTAGTTCTAAAATGTGTTTATTGCTTTACTAGTGTGGTCAGGTCTGGGTGGAATACCACTCAACACAAGCATTCTGTTGCATTATAAATACACAATTAAGTTTGTTAGAATTAAGTCAAAACCTCAACAGAAAGTGTTTATAGTTTCCTTATGAGCAATTTCACTAATATTTTCACTTTTATGCAACAGCAAAGCTGGAATCAGTGAGATGTTTGAGGGACACCAAGGACCAATCACTGGTATCCACTGTCACGCAGCTGTTGGAGCGGTAGACTTCTCACATCTTTTTGTCACATCTTCATTTGACTGGACAGTAAAACTTTGGACAACTAAGGTATCTAAAAACACAGATGTCTGCCCATTTGGTCAGGTTTCTGACACAAGGTGGTGCTCTACAATCACATAGAAAAGACAGCTTTCAAACAGCTTAGAATCGTTTGCTAATAAATCAGACCTGCTAAAAAGCTACACAGAGCATGAGTGATGATGCCATTTTCATAAAATTATACTGACAAGGCTAGTAAACCCAGACATGATCAAAGTCCAGTCTTCCCACCACTTCAGAGTTTTCAAACATAGAATTATTTACTGTAACTTGGAGAAAAAGCTCTTGAGTATCTTGCATGGTACCTCATGTATGTGTTGTCTTTCAACCCAACACAAAAGCCATGCATTTGCTTCTTGGAGAGCTTTGAGACCTGTTCAGAACGAGACTCCTCATAGAGCTGAAATGAGATAGAGAAAAGACAGAAACTGATTTGGAAGAAGTCCTGTGCCATAAACTATACCTAGTAAACTTGAATCATTAAGAAAGCATGGTGAAAAGGCCTGGGTATATTTTTTATTACTATATGACATTATTTACCATACAATTATTTGTTTGTTTCTGTAGTTTGTTCTTAATAGGTTCCTATCTTTGAAACACCCATTTATGTGATGAAGTTTAGCTTTCTTATTCCCCCAATGATTCCAACAAGTTGACTTTTCCTGTCTTATTGGAAGTCTCAAAACAAATCCAAATAGGGGTGTCATGTGGACTTTGCAGTTTCTTTAAACTCGTTTTATAATAGAAGCAGCTTAACTTTGCTATAGAGTTTTTCTTCAGTCTCACATTATTGCTGGCAAAACTGCACTCCATATATCAGATTCTATTTAAGTTAAGTTAAATTTTAAAGCTTTAGTTGTTTTCTTTCCAGCTACCTTATCCTAAATGCTGACTTTTTGAATAGTTTATGAAGCCATTTGGAGACTATGTTTTGCTCTTTAAGAAAACCTACTCATCTTAAGGGGTACCTTTAACTGTTCTAAAGAATTCCTATGTACTTATTGAGTACTTGCCTCAGAAATCTGAGATAAGCAGTATTCACTGTTATCTTGTCTTGGTGCTTCCTGTACTTTAACATGAAATATGTGAGAAGACTGTTTCTCTAAGCTTGCCTTCTATAATTGAGCACTTTCAGATTTGGCATTAGCAGGCATAAAAATAGCACTTACCTGTAAGTATAATAAAAGGAATGTTTGGAAAAAGCTACTTGATAGTCTATCCAGAATATAAAAGGAACTTAACCATGTTTAGTTCCTCTTTTTTTCTTAGAGCAGGATCCAGAGGTGTGGTAGTGCATGCCTGTAATCTCAGCACTGGGGAGGCTAAAAACAGAAGGATCACTATGAGTCTAAGCTGCATAGTGAGACCCTGTACCAAATACATTAAAAAATATATATATATATATATATATATATATATTTACAAAATCCTGTTTCTTAGATTTTTCTTGAGTTTTTGTCCTTTTAATGAGATTTATAGATTGGGAAAAGGTAGAGAAAAGATTCTCATACCCATAAGCAAAAACAAATAGATAATTTACTTGTAAAGCCAAAGTATAGAATTGAAAAGACAGCCCATAAGTTTCTGGGTGTCCAGATATGCTCCTACCCTGAGTCTGTGTACACTTTTAGCCCTCCCTCTACCCCACGCATATACGTTTGACGGGGTTGTTTTTGAGGTGCTAGAGATTAAACCAAGGGTACTGTATTACTGAGCTACATCCCTAGACGTCTTTTCTTTTGAGTTTGAGACAGGGTCTGTTAAATTGCTATCCTTGAACTTAGACTTCCTGGCTTAGCCTCCCAAGTAGCTGGGACTATAGGCGTATGTCATCAGATCTGGATGAGACATTATATGTTTATTAGGCTGTTGGCCAACTTTCTGTTTGACACTTGAAGATTATTCTTTTATTAATTTGTACATTGATTTGTTTTAAATGCCAGAGATTTGGGTTACCAACCACTATTTGACTTTAAATTTGAGGCTTCCATCTTTGTGTATATTTATAGGTTTTAAAAATGGGTTCATCTTGCCTAATCAAAGAGAATTTACCATACTAGTAGACTGGTTGATACCTAGTTTTTTTGTACCACACAGCTAGTTGACAGGTGGCTGATATTTTTCTTTTACATTTTTGCTGTATTTCAATGTAGAAGTGGCTTTTGAATAAGAATGAGTACTTAGCAGAAACATATTTACCATAAAGTGACAAAAGTAAGATTGTTAATATGGTAACTGCTTAGAATAGGCAGTTTTTGGAGTTCTGTAGTCTATATGTGCCATGAAATTTCTCTTAATCTATGATGTCTCAAAATCCCTCCTTAATCTGGCAGCTTTTCTGTTTAATATTGAGAGGATACTTGCAATATAACAGGTTAAGAGATCATACTAGACAAATTAAAATGAAAACATGAAGTTGGGGGTTCTGGGGAAACTGACTACTGATCTAGACCCCGTCCCATCTAGCAGCAGTTGCCTCAGTGATTTGCTATTGGCCAATGTCCAGCCTCTTTTCTGCATACTTAGTGAACTCAATTTTGTAAGCCTACTAGAGTTGATTAGATGAGGGGAGTGCTAAATGGGACTTACAGGCTCCTAAGACACTGCTACACTGGAGAAAGTCGATTTATTAATTTATAGTAAGAAAGAAACCTGACTTCCAGAATGCCCAGATACTCCCACTGGCCTGAGCGGCTCATTGATTCTCTGTAGACAGCCCACATGGGAAGCCAAATTATAATCAGAAGATTGCTTGGTGAACAAGGAATTAGAACAAAAGAAGTTTCATGATCTGAATATTCAGTGGCATCAAGCTAAGATGGCTTGATTCATTCATCTTCAAATAGAGATAGCCTTGCCATGGGGTGGTAATTCTCACAATCCAATAGCTGAGACACACCCCTTACCTCCCCTGGACAGTACTAGATGGGTACTATCTTCATTTTCTTTGTAAGATTCTGATTCTTTTTTATTTAGTTTGCTTTTATTAGACACACTTCCAAAAAGTTAGTTATTTTTAACCTTGAAATTATTTTTCTTTGATCCGAGTTGAGTACATAATTATTTCCCAAAAATCAATGTATATTCTATCGGTACTAATTTTACTAATCTAAAACTCTCCAGTTACCCAAATCATCCCATATTAGTTTTCTGTTGCTGCTATAACAAATAGGTGGCTAAAAACAACAGACGTTTAGTCTCTCATAACTGTGGAGGCGCTAATTCCCAAGTGGAGGTGCTGACAAACTGGATACTTTTGGAAGTTGGATATAGAATCTGTTGTCTCCCAGCAATCCTTAGGTTCGTTGGCATGCAGCCATCTCACTCGTGTCTGCCTGTGTCATTGGTCTTTCTTGTGTCTACCTTCTGCCTGTTTGTCTCACCATGCCTTTGTGTACATATTTTTCTCTCTTAAGAACAACAATCATGTTAAATTGAGAGCCCACCCTAATACAGTATGACCTCATCTTAAGTCGAAGTCTTACATGTGGAATCTTTGCACATAAGGTTACATGTGCAGATACCAGGTGGGCATGGAGTTTAGAGAAACAGTCTTCAATCAAGTGTATAACTTAAGCCAAGGAAAAATTATTGTGAGTCCCTTAACCATGCAGTGTTTATTCTCGCAAGTGGACCACAGAGACCTATTTTTGCTAATTCAAATGCTACCTATTCTCAAAGAAGACCTTTGTTTTGATTACAACTCTTATGGAAAATATGGTTGTTTTGTTTGATACCAGGAATTAAACTCAGAATCTTGTACTTGTAAGGCAGATGCTGTGAAACTGAACTATATTCACAGCATTTGGCGTATGTGTTTTGTAAATTATCTATATGTTAAAATTTTACAGCTTCGGGGACCTATAGATATCATCAAATTTCATACTTCCATATTATAGCTTTTGTTTCGTTTTTCAGAGACTGCCCGTTACAGATATATCTGTTGATTTGTCTGTTACTTTTTAAAATGTCTTCTTTTTAAAAAATAACAAGTTTGAGATACAATTCATATACTATTAAATTAACACTTTTAAAATGTACTGTTAGTGGTTCATAGCATGTTCACCAAGACTTGTGTTACCATTAGTGTCTCATTTTACATTTTCAAATTTAAGAAGTGATCTACTCATTAGTAATTTCCCTTCTCACAGCTCCTAGAAACCACTCGTGTGTGGATTTGCCGTTGGCAGTTTATGAACTTGTCATGAAATCATGCAGTACCTGTACTGCTTCTTTCTCTTCCCTTCCTCAAGAGTCATCTGGGCTGTAGCATGTGTCAGCACTTTTTTTTTTAGCTGACTGATGGCCCATCATGTAGATGTACTGCTTTTTGTTTGTCCACTCATCAGTTGATGAACATTTGGGCTCTTTCCACTTTGAGGCTATTGCAACTAAGGCTACTGGAAACACACGTGTAGGTTTTGTATGTGTGCCTCTGTTTTCATTTCTGTGGCATATATACCTAGGAGTGGAATTGCTAGATCAAATGGTTAGCTGTAATTAACACTTGCGGAAGCACCAAACTGTTCTTCAAACTAGCCATACTTTTTATATTCCTGTCAGCAAGCGTGAAGTTTCTGGTTCTTGGTGGTGGTGATTATCTCCCCTGCCAGGTAAGTGAGGGTTCTGGTTTCTCATGTCCTCACCTATACTTTTTTTAAAGAGAAAAAAAAAATAGAGTTTCAAAACAGGTTAGAAAACAGGTTAGACCTACTCTTTTTTTTTAATTTTAATTTTTATTACTTTTAATAAATAACATTGAGACAGTTTCAAAACATGTTAGTAGAACAGCCACAATAAGACCTACTCTTTGTACTGTCTTTTGTGTCTTAGCTGGCCTAGTACTATGAAGTGATTCCTCACTGTCATTGGCTTTCTGTTCTCATGATTAACAGTGTTGAACATTTACCATGTGCTTCTTGGCTATTGTTAGAGTTCTAGATCTGAGTCACTAATTAGCTGTATGGTTTACAGAATTTTTTTTTATTATGTAGGCTTTTGTACTTTCTTGGTATTGTTTGAAGCACAAAAGTATTTAATTTTGTTAATAGGCCAGTTTACATTTTTTTGTGTGTGTCTCTAGCCTTTGGTTTTATGTCTAAGAAACTTTCTGAATCTAAGTTTGAATATTTAGTTGTGTGCTTTAAGAGTTCTGTTGTTTGGTCTCCCATTTTCTCTGTGATGCATTTGAATTCATTTATGCTTATGGCATGGAAAAAGAGGTGTCCTTGCTTTTTGGCTTTTCAAGAGGATTTTTTGCAGGTATACAGTTGTCCCATTACCATAAGTCTTTGTTGAGCAGACTTATTCTTTCCTCATTGAATTCTACTGACCACAAAAATTTAGTATGGGATTTTACCACAGTATTTTTCTGTTGCTATTTACTAATGAAATGAGTTGTTCTGTCATTTTAGGGAGGAAAGATTGAGCAAAGATAGCTTTTTTGGCCTAAGTTAAAACCATGTACTGTGTTTTTTTTTTAAAGCTGGATACATCCACACATGTGGTTATATGGTACATCCTGAAGTGTGCCTTCTGTTCCTTTCCACTTTTAAGGTTCCACTGACCTTCTCTTCCTTTATCCCTTTTAATCTGTATTTTGTAACTTGAGCCATTTCTCCTCAGTGAGACTTCATTTTCACAGGAAACTCTGGCTTGTTTTGGGGGTTAATAGGGCCCAGAAAGCACCAGGGCTTACTTACATTATGTTGCGGGTGGCTGGCATCTATGTACCAGTGAGACGATGCTTGGCTCCTTTCCAGTTTCTGCTGCTGTTCTTACTGGCTGACCATGCTGTCCCTGAGCATGCACTGTCGGCAGGTTTTTCTCTGCTCCAGGTACACTCTTGTTCCTGTTCCCACTTCCTCCTACACAGATGCCCATACCATGCAGGTCTGTAGTTGTCAAAGATTTGTTTTCCCCTGGTTATGTTTGGGGCTTATCTACTGATTTTACTAGGCATTGTGTTACCTGGTTTCAGGTGGAGATTTAGGAGAGATTCAAAAATTACACTGTTGCTGCTATCATTGTCCCAAAGTCCTCACTGAGAAATGTTTTAAAGGATGGTCGGTACGTTTTTAGACAATATGACAACTCCCAAGTTAAAAAATCAAATGCAACCTAGTAGTTAATTCTTAGTTTAATGCCAGATAACTCTGCAGTGCAACAAATTGTAGCCATGTTTTCTAGACTGAGTTAAACATCATAAAATGTATACCTGTTGCATGCATCTCATTTCTTCAGTGATAATGTAGTTTAATAATTTACGTGTCGGTTGTACCCTGTTTTGACTGTACTGAGAGAACATTTTTCCCTTTCAGAATAACAAGCCACTATATTCATTTGAAGATAATTCAGACTATGTTTATGATGTTATGTGGTCACCCACCCACCCAGCCCTTTTTGCCTGTGTGGATGGCATGGGAAGACTAGATTTATGGAATCTCAATAATGACACAGAGGTGAGCAGGAAAATAACAAAAATTGCACTGAAAAATTGAAAATTGGAGATTTATTGAATAATTTGTGGAATTCTTTTTATCCCAAGGAATGTAAAAGCACCCTATGATTGTAGCTTCCTCACAAAAAGGCTAAATAACAAACAGCATGTTGTGCAGAACTGAAGGGAGAAAGAATGTTGTGTGAGCACTGGGGCAGGTCTGCACGCTTCTGAAAAGCAGAGTCGTGTCTGATGTCCTGGCAAAGTGTCATTCATAAGGCAACTGGAATAGATTTCATCCCTAGGCTAGAAAGCCAATAGTTTCAGATTGTCAAAGCATATTAACCTTAGTTCTCAACTTCTGAATTACCTCTTAGCTTTGATTGAATTGTGTATCATCCATAAATATTAGTCTTAGCCTGACTTATTTGAATGAAGGATAGTGTCTTTTGAATTTTTTTTTCCAGGATTGAGATCAGCATTATTTGGCCTTCTAAAAAAATGTATAGAGGGGCCGGCGAGATGGTTCAGTGGTCTAAAGCGCCTGCTTAGGAGGGCTCAGGCAACTGCGGGGACTGCAGTTCAATCCCCGGCACCACATGCTGCGCCAGCGCCACCACCAGGGCAGGCTGAGCCAGCCACAAACTGAATAAATAAAAAGAAACAAACAAACACAACAAGCAAACAAACAAATAAATAAATAAAAATTAAAAAAATAAAAAATAAAAAAATGTATAGAAACTGTTGCTATATTAAAATTATTGGCCGGCCTGATAGCTCAGTGGACTAAAGCGCCTGCGTAGGCAGAGAGCAGCAGCCCGGGGTTTGATCCCTGGCATACCCTGCTGTGCCAGCCCCACCCATCAGATGTGCTGAACTGGGTGTGGTAGCACGCACCTGTAATCCAGCACTTGGGAGGCTGAAAACAGGAGAATCACTACGAGTCCAGTCTATGTAGTAAAACCCTGTAGACCCTGTCCTAAATACAGAAAAAATAAATAAATTACTCATTAGCAATAACATTTAATTTCAGCTATTATTTTACCAGCCTAGACAGGTTTATATTCTTAGATTTCAGTTTTGCTGTTGATTAATAGACACAGTGTTAGCACTTCCATCAGTAGTAGTTGCTGAGGGAAAGCTCACTTGGTATCTCCTCTCACGTCTCATTTCTGTGGCTATCTTCCCAAATCCCTTGAAGTAAAATAATTGATCATACAAGGTTAAGGAAGTGATATATTCAAAATGTAAGAATTTTAACATACTATGAACTTGTCTAGTAGTTAGGGAGGAACATTCAGGTACTGCTAGGAAAAGGTATTATGCCAAAGCTGAGTGATTTGGGTCAGATTTCAAAACTTTTTAAACATTTAATTGTGCATTTCAGCCTGAATCAAATGTGGAGGTTTGGGGACCACAGAGATAGCTCAGTGGTCTAAGTGCCTGCCTGGCAAGCACAAGGACCCGAGTTTGATCCCTGGTACTGTGTGCTGTGCTGGCCCCAGAATTGGCGCACCATGCAAGCCAAAGCTAGGCTTGTGTTGCATACTTACAGTCCTAGTGCTGGGGAGGCTGACGCAGGAGGATCACTACAAGTTTGAACTGCGTAGCGAGACCCTGTACCAAACAAATAAATATCTTCAAATATTGAAGTTTACTTCATGTGTGGCAAATAAGTCCTTTTCTACAGCATAGGGAGTAGGACAATGAGACCCCAAGGGGCTGGTACCATCCTGCTGTTGCCGTCCTCCTGTCTCCCTCTGCCAGTGCACGGGAGCCAGGGCCTTGAAAAGACCCATTCTGCACCTTACCAGGAGCTGTGGACCAAGTACAGTTCCAGCTGTCAGAGAAGCACGCTGCCAATATCACGCTTGCCCTCTTAACTTGAGCTATGATCTCTTTATGAGAGATTTCGAAATGTGTTCTTTGTAAATGGGTTTTGACATATGTTTTCAAATAGCTTTGACTACTTTGAGATGTTAAAACAACAAAAATATCCTTTATTACAGAGATCTTTGAAAACACTATAGCCAGTCATAATGGGAATTTCTTATATAAGGACTTAAGTTATTTTCCTAAACTATTTTCAAGGATTGAATGTAATGTCTTTCCTAATATATCACTGGACAGGAAGAAACTTGGAGAAATTCTTTTATTTTCATCTGTTTTGTAAAAACATGTCAGCTTAAAAGAATTGCTGTTTTACATGCTTATAGAAATTTTGATGAAACTTTTAACACTGCACTATATTTTAAATGACTTCAGGTACCAACTGCCAGCATTTCTGTGGAGGGTAATCCTGCTCTCAATCGTGTAAGATGGACTCATTCTGGAAGAGAGATCGCTGTGGGCGATTCTGAAGGACAGATTGTTATATATGATGTGGGAGAGGTATGGGATTCGCTGCCTGTAATTTTGATACATCTGTTCAGTGGTACTGTAGTGAAGGAATCTTAGTGGCTAAACTTTGTCTTCATGGTTCACAAATTATATAAAAATATGGTTGTAAATCTTGTACCACAAAAGCAACTCTTGAGATTAATTTTCTTTCTAAACTGGATGTTTTGTGTAACAGATTCTGAGAATAATACAATATGTTGGAAGACCCCTACTGCTTGAAGCATATGTTGCTAGATATTAGAAGTTCTTCACACTAAAGAAATACAGAGTTTTAGATAGACTTTGGTGTTTTCAGAATTGATATTGAGATAAGATTTTTCAGTATAGGTTTGTTTCATCAGATAGTAGAAACCAGAAGAGGTGTCTTTTGAGGGTTAGCTGATGACTGTGGGAAATGTGAATCTTGAGCCTTGATCCAAAGCCATTATAACAGAATTCATCAGGATGAGTTGCAGTTCTTTCATCTTTAGTGCTCTCCTTGGCAGTACACAGTGCCTCGGTTAATTTCCTCCTTGGTAGCCCTGGCTGGAGCCTTGGCCACTTTTCTTCTGCTATGGTCATGATTTCACATTCTCCTTCATACTCCATGGCCTCTAGTAATTGAATCTGGAGGGAGCTAGACTGAGTCATTTTTAGAAGAGCCAGTAGAACTGTTTCTTCGAAATGTGCCTATGTACACTGTCAAATATGGCTAGTAGCCATTAGCAGCATGTGGCTATTAATTAAATGTGGCTAGCACAACTGGAGACCTGCATTTTTAACATTTTTAATTAGTTTAAGTATAAATAGTCACATATGACTGGCATCTACTCTTCTGGACAGTATAGACTTAGAAGCAGCTATGTCCATTTGTCAAAGTGCGTGCTTCATGCCCTGTCATGGCAGTGTCAGACTCTGATATTATAATGCAGCTATTCAGGGCCTGTATTATTTGACTCCCTCTGTGAGGTGGAAGAACCACAAGCTCACTCGTCCCTTCTGCTGTTCCACCAACACTAAATGATAAGCAACAGTGTGGCTTCTGGGGAAAGATCTAGAGTATCAAAGGTAATGCTCCATACAAGAATAAGTATGTCTACCAAATGACTCCTAGAACCAAGTTTTGAAGCCATTCCATAGTAGGGATGATGCAAAACTGAAGTTGAGTTTTTAAAGGAATTCTTCTGCAGTAGCAAAATCCTGCAGGTGGTGCACAGGAGTTACTGTTGACGAAGCACACTTGTCATTCGCTCTTGCACTGATGGTGATAATGGCAGAGTCACTTCTGAGGCTGTCACAACTTGCTTCAGAAAAATCTCCTTCTGTTTTGAAATGTTATAAATCATTGTTACAGTCACTGAAATGTGGAAAGGCCATCCAGGACAATTATCACTTTTTAGTGAAAAAAAAAAAAATGATTTGGAAAGCAACCTGCATAGCACTAGATAAGATGATCTTTTATTTCAGTGTATGTGAAACATTGTCTTTCCTTTAATAGCAGATTGCCGTTCCCCGAAATGATGAATGGGCACGGTTTGGCCGGACACTTGCAGAAATTAATGCAAACCGCGCAGACGCAGAGGAAGAGGCAGCTGCCCGAATACCTGCTTAGTTCCTGGAAAGGGGTGTGTAGTGTTAGTGGACTTGGGGAAAACACTTCAGTAGGTTGTAAGGCTATTTGCATGCTTCTTTCTG
>PVKN010025812.1:0-13958 GCA_004027915.1 Capromys pilorides
TGACCTCTGTCACTGCAGTAGACACTTGTGTCCTAATCATTTGGAAGCCTTAATGAGATGAGTGTCACCTTGTTGGTGGGGAACGGTCATGTTTTGCTTACTGTCCTATCACCGGAACATTTCTGTCACCTGGAGCACAGTAGTTGCTCATCTTCTGCTGAATAAATTCATCACCACCACCAGCACCATCACCATCACCACAAAGAACAGGCCAGGCACTGCACCAGGCAGCATGGGCACCAAAATAAATGAGACATAGGTTTTTTTTTTTTTAAGGAATTAAGGGTCTTGTTGTCAGGAGAAACATGCTCTGAAGTATATGTGATGCAATGCTGTTAGAAGGATAAGCAACAAAATATTTGATGCTATAGATACTTGGTAGATACTTGGTTTGGATTTTCTTTTCAGTATTGAGATTTGAACTCAGGATCCTGTGTTTGACAGGCAAGCACTTATTCTACTGAGCTATCTCCATGACCATTTATTATTTATTTATTTATTTATTTATTTATTTATTTATTTATTTATTGCAGAACTAGAGATTAAACTCAGGCCCTTGCTAATTCCATAGATAATTAATGAGCCCTACTATGTGCCCAGGACTGTTGCAAGAATAAGGCACACGCAAAGGGCTCAGTCCTCCTAGCGTCCACCCCAGCTCCTGCCAAGATCCCCCTCCTGCTCTGAGCCCATCAGCCAGTGCTCTGTAGGTCCTCTGAGAATGTGGGCATACTGCTTAGAGGTCCTGGGTAAAGGTGACATGCCTCTAATTGGTCCAGGCTCTTTAGTACCAGGGAGCCATGAGGGCTTAAGTTTCTGTGTTGTGTCCAAAGGAACACAGCTGCTCCAGGAGAATGCCTTGGGAATGTAATATAACCTCCCTGAGGGCTGGGCCACGCCTCACCATCTGTCGTAAGCTGCAGTTTGAGTGAAGACTTTCTTTGGCCGGGAACCTCAATAGGTATCTGCCAAGGAAAATAACAAGGTAAGAAAAAAACTGGAATAAAGGGTGGAGGAAGTCTCGTAAATCAGCACACAACATTACACAGGGATTTTATGAGAAGATCACCAGAAGGAAATGCAGGGTTACATGAAGGGGAAAGCTAAATCATTAAAGGGATCATTTTATGGCAGAACTACAATTTTCACTTGGAGCACACTTTTGACTGATCCATAGTGGATGATAGAATAACAAAAAACAAAGAACATACCTGATATGGGCTGAGGAGATAGCTCGGTGGCACAAGTGTCTGCCTGGCAAGTGCAAGGTTATGAGTTCGACCCCTGGTCCCACCAAAACAAAACAAAAAAACATAGTGAGTGCTAGAAAATAAATGAGCTTCTTTCTTGTCTAGCTGGATCCTAGTTATTTATCCAACTGAGTCAATCTAATATTGAAAACAATTTAAACCATTTTTTCCAGTTGATTGGCTATAGGGACTGGCATGAAGTTTACAGTCAGAGAGATGGAGACAGAGACAGAGAGACAGAGAGAGCAGAAAGGAAGAAAGGAAGGGAAGACAAAAAAGGGTGATGAGATATTTCAGTATTAAAATATTTCTTTACTTAAAATATTTTGTTGGGATTAGTTTTTAATTATATGTAGTTTAAGTAAATTAGTTTAAGAGAATAACAGCTTTTTTTTTCTTTCTGGACTTTTTGAGGCAGGGTCTCACTATGCAGTTCAGGCCGCTCTTGAGCTCACTTTGTAACTCAGGTTAGTGTTGAAATCACAATGATCCTCTTGCCTCAGCCTCTCAGGTGCTGGGATTACAAGTGTTTGATACCATGCCTGGCTAAATAGCTTTATAATAAACGCTATAAATAGTTCTCCATTCCAATCTCATTGCCTCCTAACCCCCTTCCCCTTTTTGTTGATTCATTTCACGGTTCTTATGTGTTTACTTTTACTTATTCACTTCATGTTTCACACTTTTTTAAATAAACTATTTGTATACTTCTTTGGATTTTGAATTTTAGGCATTATCTTGACTTTTTATTATGGTATAAAGAATGTTTTATCCTTGACTACCACCCCCATCACATCATAGAATTTGCCATGTCAGTTACACTTGTCCTTATGCTTTATCTTTCAAAATTTATTTGCTACTCTCTTGTTTCATTTTCCTGGTCCTCATTGTCTCATACCTTTAGAAAAAACATTATCTACTGTTAGTTTGATAAGGTTCTGAGATGGACTAAAATTAGAAGTACATGCCCAAGTAGCTATTATTATTTTAGTGGCCTAAAAATCTAGAAACATTTGAGGTGAGGGTAAGGAAAAATGGTTCCTATTATTGAATCTTAAGTATTAGTTGAAAGCAGAAAAGTAGCAAACAGTGTGTGTTCAGATTCTAGATTCAAGCATTACACTTGAGTTGGAGTGGTGTCTGTCATGTGCTCCATGACTTAGTCCATGTTATGGGTCTCTAACAAAGTACCTAAGGCTGGTTGCTCTATAAAGAAAAGAGGTTTATTTGGCTCATCACTGTGGTAGCTAGAGGGTCCAGATAGCATGACACTGACATCTGGCAAGTGCCCCTTGGCTGCCCAAAGGGCAGATGGTATCATGGCAGGAAGTGAGTGGCATGTGCAGAGATCATGTGGTGAAGAGAGGAAGCAAGAGACAGAAATGGGCCGGGCTCACTCTTATGACATCTTGCTCTTTTTAAAAGTTTGTTGTTATTATTATTATTATTTTCTGTATTTAGGGAAAGGTCTACAGGATCTCACTATGTAGATTGAACTTATAGTGATTCTCCTATTTTCAGTCTCTCAAGCACTGGGATTAAAGGTGCTCTCCACCACACCCAGTCTCAATCACCATTTCAGTGTGCCCCAGGAGCAGGGCCAGCCTGGTAGGCCAGGGATCAAACCCCAGCCTCTGAGCTCTGCTTAAACAGGCACTTTATTCCACTGAGCTATCTGGCCAGCCCTGACAATTTCCTCTTGAGGAAACTAATCCACTCCTCACTCCATGAGGCCAACATTAATCCCTTCATGGGAGTGGGTCATGACTGAGTCACCTCCAACTAGTAATGACCTTTTCTTTACTAGCTTTTTATACTACTACTACCCTGGGGGCCCAAGCTTCCAGCATGTGAAGTTTGGGGAGAAACCACATCTGAGCCTTACCACCAGGTTTCTAACCTTTGGATATTTATGTAACCTCTCTCAAACTTAGTTTTTCATCCATACAATAGAGACAATAATAGAGCTCAATTATGAGCTTAATATACATAAACATGTACATTGTCTTTCACATTGCCTGATTTGCCTTTTACATTGTCTAAATTCTAAATGCCCCAAAATTTGAGGAATTGGTGATGTTTACTGAGAAGACACTGAGTTAAGAGAAATCACCATAAACAACTTCTGGCCCTCTGAATGGTACTGTGCTTTCATTAGCTATGGGGCACTGCACTAGTCCCTAAGAATAACTGGAGAACAGCGCATGTGTGAGGGGCAGCTTCAGGGATTTAGAGACTGGTGCGGAGAGCGCAGGAAATAAGCACAAGTGATATACATTTAAAATTTGTGGGAGCGCCTCCTCAGAATTGGAGTGCAGTGGGGCTGGCTTTGTGCAACTAGTTCTCTCTCTCTCTCTCTCTCTCTCTCTCTCTCTGTCTCTCTCTCTCTCTCTCTCTCTCTCTCTCTCTCTCTCTCTCTCTCTCTCTCTCTCTCTCTCTCTCTCTCTCTCTCTCTCTCTGGGTGGTTCCTGTCTGTTCCAGCTCAATCTGACTTCATCCAGGTTTTGTTGAGACCCAGCCTGATAATCCGAGTACAGAGGCAGGGTCAGAAGCGATGAGAGGCTGGGGGTTGCTGTTGGGCCTCTGGCAGCCAACTACAAGCTGAGGTGGACTGGAGCTTCCCTGCTGGGGAGTGACAGAGGGAGGAACTGCTGACATGGCTGACGGCACATCTGTGACTCCCGAGGAGCGGGAGGACTCACCAATTCTTAACGCAGCAAGCATTGAGGCAATGGGGTAAAAATAGGAATTTTGGAGGTGCTGGGAATAAAACATGGAGATTTTGGGAGATAATTCTCAAGTATGCAGGAAAGGAATAAAACAGAAAGGTGTTTCTCTTAGCGAACATTGTCTGTCAGATTTATGTGGTCAATAACTTGTATATTATCAAGCTACTACCTAAAATGAATCAGAATACTAATGAGTTACAGACGAATTAGAAAGTAATAGTGCACCTGATTTTTCAAAATTATTGGACAGTGAATTTTATTCTGAGAATGAAGATTTCGCATCATTCTGGTAACTCGTTGAGGCTAATTTTGAAAATCTAGTAGCAATCCAGTAGGTTTACATTCACCAGTATACCTAGTGTAAATCTGTCATGTAGACAGGATATAGAGGCCAATACTGTACATTACTATGACTATCTCTGCAATTTTAAAGTAATGGAGTTGATTACAATGGAAATTAACATATGCAAATTAATCAAAGCCTCTGGAATTTCAGGGGAAATTTTCCCTTTGGAAGGTTGTTTGTCCTCCGTATTCAAGGCAGTACAGGTAAGCCAGTATGAGTGATGTGGTCTAAAAAAGGTTGCATTGAGGCATGTTTTTTTTAGTAAAGTGATGTCATAAATGTTTTGCTTTATTGAAACATTATATTGATTTTGTAGATAATTACTTTTTAAAAACCACTTATTTATTTATTTATTTGGTACAAGGTCTCACTACACAGCTAGGAATTGTAATGATCCTCTTGTCTCAGCCTCCCCACCACTGGGATTACAGGTGTGCACCACCACACCCACTTTTGGTAGCTTCATTGGCGCACCTGGGGTTCTGGGGCCAACATGATATGCAGCACTGGGAATTCAATCCGTGTCCTTGTGCTTGCCAGGTAGGTGCTTAGACAGTTGAGCTATCTCCCCAGCCCTGATTATTACTTTTGACACAAGTCCGCACTGAATTCTAAACTAAGTTATGATTAATTGTTGAACATTTAAAAAAGTTTGCTACAGCACTTAAATTTGAGAGAAATACCACAATTTATGAAGGGGCTAATGCTTAAATAAGGGTTGATTGGGTTGTGTTCAGCTTATGCCCCTAAAAAGAGCTACATTTGCTATCGGATGTTACAAGCTTTGCGAATCCAAATCAGGGTATATTCCATCCTTAATAATTTACATTTCAATGGGGGTATAGTACTTGATAATAACTATAGAGATCATCCCTGTGCACATGAATTGTTTTTTGACTCTGGTGAAGCCACTCTTGAACCTGGGAGGCTGCCTTCTTCCAGTTAGCTTTGGTACTTCTCCAGAGCACTGACCCTCTTAGAGCAGAGAACAGGCACACTGGGGACACTGAGACTGAACAGGAAAGAAGCACTGAAGGATTTGCAGAAGAGAAAAAGAGACAGGGAGGAATGCTAGCCTACCTGAGTGGGAAAGCCTGTTACATGATAAAACGGCATTTTCTCTTTAGCAGCCAGTCATTATACAGAACTGATAGAACTTCAAAGAAAACATGGAACTTGAAACATTCTGATAGTGGTCAATGTTTACAATGGCATGTTGTGTTGGCAGAGGTGACTGACATCTAACAAGTTATCTTGTAATAAAAAACAAGGAAAATTACAAAATATTCATATACCTTTTGGACCAAACAATGTGGAACTTATTTCTTCAAAACAAGGGAATTCAAAAAGTCATTTACAATTGATTAGGTCTAACAGACCCAATAATGGAAAAATATAGGATAGCAAAACACCAGTCAGAGTCCATCATCTACTTGCTGTTATGTTTACTGGGTAGAATAAAGGAAAGGCCAACACAACACTAAAGAGTGTTCAAAGAAAGACAATGCAAACGGAACTCAGAAACAGATTGGGTACTGTGTCCAGCTGGTAGTATTGCATTGTGTACTGAGGATGTTAAGATGTGCCATATCCAGAAATTGTGGATAAATTTATTTTATTATTATTATTTGTATTTAGTACAAGGTCTACAAGGTCTCATTAGACAGATCAGACTTGTAGTGATCCTTCTGTTTTCAACCTCCCAAGCACTGGGATTACAGGTCCATGTCTCCATGCACAGTCTCAGTCACTGACTCAACATGTGCTGGGGTTGGGGTCGGCATGGTGCATGGGGATTGAACCTTGGTCCCTGTGTCTGCCTAAGCAGGTGCTTTAATCCACTGAGCTATCTGACAGGCTCTTATGGATAAATTTGATTACACTGTTTTCATTTCTTGTTATTAAAATTAACTAAAACAATACAGGTTTTGGTCATTCCATATTTGAAAATTGGACTGTTAAGTGATTAAGTCCTATTATGAGCTATTATAAAAAAAGACTGATGAACACAGAAAGGTATATTAATGCTGTTCAATGTAAATTGTGTCAGGAACTGAAAGCCACTTATGATGAAGCTAAATGTTTATTTCTACTTGGAAAATTAATCAGAAACCAATACTTGGGCTGGCAGACTAAAGCACTGGGTAGCTGGCTATTGCTGCATTGGAATATAGTGGTAATTACAAGGTTTGATCCTTTTAGAAGTTGCCACAAGTGAGGCCAGTCTGATAGCTTAGCTGACTAAGGTACCTGTATAGGCAGAGTGAAGTGGCCGAGGTTCAAAGTGGTCCAGTGTGCCATGCCAGCCCTGCCCATGGGGTGCGCTGAGATGGCAGTGGAGACTGGGTGTGGTGGTATTCACCTGTAATCCCAGCACTTTGGGAGGCCGACACCAGGAGAATCACGATGAGTCTGATCTGTGTAGGGAGACCCTATACACCCTGTAGACTCTGTCCTAAATTCAGGAAAAAAAAAAAAGACGTTGCCACAAGTTAAACCATTTGAAGCTGCAAGCCTGATGAAGGTGATACTCCGAATGTCCAGGCTGCAGGATGCAGTGTCCTCCATGCACAATAGGTCAAAGCCCTGCTGTTCCCTGGGCATGCTGGTACTGCTACCAGGCAAGAGGCTTACAGCTAGAGAAACTTCCTGAAGGCAAACCTACTGCCATAAATGAAAGCAGGTAGTAAAAGATGAATGGTCCTTCACGTCAAAAGAATTCACAGATAATTTCAAGACATTAAAAATGCAAATGTTAAAATGTGATCATTATGTATACCAAACTTTACTAATAAAAATTATTTTAATTTTGGTAGCTGAATCAACCTTAGAAGTAGGACAATTTTCCAGGGTACAGGAAAAATATGAATGTATTCTAACAAACTTTTACTTACGGAAAAATAAAATAAAATTTGTGCTTAGTATAAAGGAAAAGAACAAGCTGATCAAAGAGAAAAATAAGACATTTGAATTGTCTGTTAGGGAAACTCTTTTAATGACAAAATGATCTTCAAACTCATACACAGCCCTAAAAGTCTATGTAAGTTTAGAATGGTAACAATATGATAAACAAGATTAAAAATAAAGAGACATTTTTCTTTTAGTCCTCATTATATGCTTTCTTTTTTTGTGTGTGCAGGGTCTCACTATGCAGCTCAGACTTGTAGTGATCCTCCCTGATTTCTGCCTCCCTAGTGCTGGGATTAAAGGCATGTGCCACCATGCTTGGACTGCCAGCTCAGCACGCCAGAGGATGGTGCTGGTGTGGCATGCGGTGCCAGGACTGAACCCTGGTCCCTGCACTTACCTAAGCAAGCACTTAGTTGACTGAGCTATACCACCAGCCCTATTACTCATTATATGCTTTCAGTATTGAATTTTTTTTAGTGCAACACAAATCCTGTTTGGGGCTGGCAAAGCCAGAACTGAATCAGTCTTCCTCCCCTCCCCACCAGCCTCTTCACACTGATTATCATCAATAATCTCTGTCTTTCCTTCTGGTACCCCATTTTGTGTTTATTCGGAATATAAAATTGTATAATCTCAGAAATTAAAAATATAAATGTGTGCAAGATTGGAAGTGATGAAATGTTAATAATGACTAACATTGTTATTTTCTGTTTTCAGTTTTTTTGTTTCTGTTTGTTTGTTTGTACTGTGAATCAAACTCAGAACTCATACTTGCCAGGAAGGCACTGTGCCATTGAGTTATATCCCCAACCCCAACACTGTTATTTTCTATTCAGCTTTTTGCTTCCTAACATTTTTCTCCTTTTCCACAGTTTTCACAGATAGCTTTTTCATCTTTTTTTTCCCCTGTGGTGGCTGGCTGAGCTCACTCCAGGGATGGGGTTGGTATAGCCTGTGGTGCTGGGGATCGAACCACAGTCCTTGTGCTCGCCTAAGATTGCCTAAGCAGGCGCTTTAGACCACTGAGCTATCTCACCAGCCCAGTATTTGTTTGTTTCTTTTCTTTTTCTTTCATATTTATTTATTTTTTAATTTTAAAGACAAAATAAAATAAAATTTCAAAACAAGATAATAGGAGGGTAACAATAGTTGATACACTGTATATTTACTCTTAAATTTATTATTCAGAGTATAAAATGTTGACCTTTAATTGTGCAAACTGTATTAACACAAATCTTTCTTTTCAATGAACTCAGAGAAATTAGTAAACTAAAATTCCCTTACCAAATTTTCCTCCCTTTTCTCCATTCCGCCAGCCACATTTCCTTTTTGGTACTGGGAATCAAACTTGAGACCTCATTTTTGCCAGACAGGTGCTGTCCCACTGAGCCATATCCCTGGCCCTCCCTTTCCTGTTGAAGTTTTTTTCTATTTTACAGTATCTACTGTACATTTTGGCTCTTATTTACTTTTTTAGCTTCTCACACTAGGGAGATAATATGATGTTCACACATGTGAGTTGCAAATTTCCTCAGATTTTTTCTTTTTTTCTCCATCAGTTTTAAAACTTTTGTGGGGTACATCAGCCTAGGTTGAAGACTGTTTTCCACTGGAGTTTGAAATACTTCAAATTACCCTTGACTTGAGGGTTTGTGCTGAAAAGTCAACAGTGATATGGACTTTAGAAGTGATTTGTTTCTTTTGACAACAGCTCTTAAGATTCTATTCTTGTGTTGAATCCTGGAATATTGACTATGATGTGACTGAGTGTAGATTTTCTTTTTTAAAAAATTATAGCTATTTGGAGTTCTGCATGCCTAACTTAACTATATGTTAAATTCTTTTTCCTTGCCAAGGAAGTCTGCTGCTATATTGTCTGTGACAGTTTTTTTTAATATATCACTTGTGTTTTTTTATTGACTCCATGCCATCTTAAATTATTCTTCTTTCCCTCATTTAGCAGCTACTAAAGTGTCTTATCTTTCCTTGCTATCTTTAAGAAATCTTTCTTTTCATGATTGCTAATGACAAGCCTGTCTTCAGTATCTGAGATCTTGTCCTACATTGGCTTATTCTGCTACAGATTCTTTCTATGGAAATTTTTATTCTTCTGGATATCTTAAATATGACTTGTGTTTCATTTTTACCTGTGCTTAGCATTCATGTCTTCCATAATTTCTTTTAAGGTCCTCTATCTTGTCTTTATCTGTTCCAGAGTCACTAAGCATAGTTTTCATTGTAGACATCATCTCTCTAGTTGTCTGAGAAAGTTCTGATTTGATTATTTTCTAAAGCCTTATTCAATTGTTCTGTTGTTACCACTTTCAAGAGGCCAGGTGGGTGGCTTTTGGATTGTCCCACCTCATGGCCTTCTGGTTTTGTCAGTGGTGAACCCAGTGTCTGGGGTTGCATCTTGTTTAAGTGTCTCCTTATTTCTTTTCTTTTTGTTTCATTTCATTTTTTTTCCTTTTTAGTTTAGTTCCTGGGATGATGCTTATAAATTGCCTATGGTGAGTTGCTTTGTTGATACTATTTAGAACCCTTAGGAAATGACTAGTTCTCTGAGGTATCCTCCAAATATATCTTGTTTTTGGATTTTGAGTCTGTTGCAAGATCCTGCCTCTTCAGTTTGTTGGGCATGTGAAGTTGCTGTCTGTTTGGCCCCCTCTGGTTTTTGCACTGTGCCACAGTATTTTCTGTGACACTTAGTCAATCTTAGTCTTGGAGTAAGAGGAAGAACATTTGTTTAGAAAAATTATGTCACTTTTGGCTGTGGTGGTTCTATAACCAGTTAAAAATAGAGTTAAACATAGCCTAGAAAACAATAAATTGAGGTAACCATAAATTTGCCACATTTAATGAAATGAACTACATTTTTTGTTACATAATAAAGTCTAAAAGAAACAAAAAAATTATATGCAGTATTCAAGTTCTTAATATGTCAATTTCGCCCCTCAGGGTTAAAGTTTAAAAGGCATTAGGGAGAAAATAGACAAGTGGAAGAAGAGATTAGAAGTGAGGCAGGAGGGTAAAGGAAGTGTGCACTAACTTCGGGAAACTGGTACAAAAGTCTGCAGCTAAAGAAAGAAGGAAGAAATAAAAAGAACAGAACAGAACAGAACAAAGACCACAGAAAGACTAGAAACCACTTTTACACTCAAATACACACAAGATCAAACAACAAAGGACAGAAACAAACACACAAAAGCCAAAATCACAATCACAGCAACAAAAGTTAAGAGAAGGGGGGGAGAGAAAAGAGAGAGAGACAGAGAGAAAAGAAAGAGAGACAGAGAGGAAAGAGAGAGACAGAGAGGGAGACAGAGAGACAGAGCAACACAGAAAGAGAGACAGAGAGAAAGAGGAGGCTAAAGAGAAAAAAGTTCCTTTCCTTGTCTCTGCTGTCACTGGTAGATAATGTGTGGAGACAGAGGCCCAGTCCTTGTTGATTCATCTCAACAAGCCAGCGATAGCTCTTTGGTGGGGAAGTGGATAAGCTTAGTGAGCCTGCACCATCTGGCCTACAGTCCTCAGCACATCTTTCATAGGCCTGAGCTCAACTGGAAGCTACTGGACAGAGCCAGCAGTTGCTGAGTTCTGAGCTCAGCCCCTCTCCAAGATGGCTCCTGGCAACCACTCTACAGAAAGGAACAGCCGAGCCCTCAGTACTCACAGCCTGCTAGTGTAATACTTCACCTCCACTACTTCCCTCTACTGCATTGTCTCTCTGTGGAGTCCTCTGGGTGTTGTACGTTTCTTTCGGTGCTGAAAGAAATGACAAGAAGACCCGTTAAATTCAGCTCAGAGGTCTCACTGAGATCTGTCTCTCTAGAAGTGAGCCCAGACTCACAGAAGCATCTTACTTTTATTGAGTACTCAAGGACAGGTTAAGAAATGTGCTCACATGCATAATTACTTTAGTTAAGAAAGTCTATAATCTCTGTTGACCTTCACTATTTGTCTAATGCTAGGCTCACATAAATGTTAAGTAAAAAGATAAGGAGGGGAGGAGATAACCACTAACATCCCAAGCAAGGGAGGAAACAACAATCAAAGAGCCATCAGGATCCCTTGTCATTGTTTATTATTCTCTGCTTCTTAAGATGCTAGTTTCATATCTCTGCATATCCCCGCTTTTACTATTTAATGCTAAAAATAATTTTTTAAGCATTAGGGTGAGGACTCTAGACTTTTGATCCTTAGCTTGTTGCTGAATCTGTCCTCACCAAACTAAACAGGATATATAAATAGTTGGGAGACAACATACACAAATCTCTATTACATTTCCAAGAAATCATGAGATAACATGAAAAGGACTAAGATTTTCAATGTCATTAGAGGTACCTTGTAACAAATCAAGTTTGATTTCATGAAATGGGAGTTATACAAAATGAAGAAATGCTCCAATCACATTTTAAACAAGGTTGACATTGTAGATTAACAATTTGACTTTCCAACATAGCAACAGTTTGTTTTAAGTCACTTATCTTACTCTTTAACTCTGAGTCTATATTTCTTTGAGAAGTTCATAATTGTTTTAAGTCCTTACGCCATTGCTACACAAAAGGAACAGTTTGTACACCTTGATTCAATGCTACTCTGGATGTAGCAGTTGTGGATATGAAGGTTATCAGGAGTTCAAGCTTTCCTTTTGTTCTTTTCTTTAACACTTCCAGCAGGGTTGGAACAACATCATGGAAAGGGAGTCTTACCATGAGCGATGTAGTTGTATCAAAAGTCAGATTCTGGTCTTTGTGCTGAAAATACAGATGTTATCCCTAGAAAACGTAAAGCTAATAGAAGAATGTTAGACATGCATATAAAGTTGTGTTCCTTTTAAATAATGAGGTATTTTCATCTCAATTTCTTTCCTTCTGCCATCAGGGCAGAGCAATAAAGCTCCAATAGAGCTTCATAGAGCTCTAATCTGACGCTTCCTTTGGAAGTATTAACTAACTTCCAGGCTACTTCTCCTCTACAGATTTTCCAATGTATCCTAATCATTCAGATAAGTAGCATTGGTATTCTGGCAGTATGGCAGATGTGGCAGTGGAAACATTCTATTAGCACCTACACCTTTAAAGTCCTTTCCTTGGAGAAGAAAAAGTCCCTTTTCTCGGTGTTATTATTTATTAGACTTTTTCCATTAGTGAACTCTTCTATTGAATGGTGGATTTGAAGTCTAAGTCAATCTTTAAGGAGGTCAGCATTTGTTTGACCTTTGGTGCTTAAGTCTGGCCCATAATGGAAGCATCTCTCCCTCCCATAGCTGTTAGATATCTTGCCTTTTGTGTTATCTCTTTTGAGGGTCTGGCCCTGTCTGATTACCTATAATATTTCTATCTAACTCGGCTGCCTGCAATATTCTCCCTTCTGAAGAAGTAACCTGAACTGCCATGAGGGAAATATGGGCGATGACCGCTCTGGCTTCTTCAGGCTGAAAGGGGTTGTAGCTGGGAAACAGCAGTCAGAGACACTCTCCAGAGGTTCTACCTAAAGGCCCTCAAGAGACACCAGACATTTTTATCTTGGGCAGGTAGAATAGCTTAGATCCTTTTATTTATGGAGTCTGACAGTTTGTTATAAGTCCCTCTAGCTTGAGAACTCATGAAAACCAGAATATTCTATTTTCAGTTCTTGTGAAAGAACAGTGACATCAGCAAGCTAATTTTATTTGTATGTTTTATTCTAATTTTTGAGGTATAATAACTGGAAGGAAAGTCAGGGTTAGAAAGAAGCAGAGAGACATGTGCCAATGTCCAGCAATAGGCTGGGTTTTCCTTTGATCATGATTTCACAGGGATCCTCTGTGGAGATGGCAGAGACTGTCTGGCCAGAGGGAGCAGGCAGACCCAGTGCCCTTTAGTTCTACTGGACCATCTAGGAAGCTAAATCTGAGTTCCAGGGCCTTTGCCTCAGAGTGCAGTCTCACTTATGAGCAGCTGCTTTGGAAGTCAGGGCATGGCTTGTGGGCTTCTTGAGACAATCCCTCTTATTTTGGCCTAGCTTCTGACAGTCATAGCAGATGAACTTTATCATCGTTGAGCTCTTCTTAGAGCCAAGAGAATCAGACCTTTGGATTTGTTTTTGGAGCTGCAACAAGGCAGCTGTTTTTATCTCTTTTGTTTTTTCTCCCTGGTTTCCTCCCAGTCCCAATGATAGGAAATTGTTTTCTTAGTGTTCTATAAAGTATCAAGTGAGTTTTTTGATTTGTCCCCAGGTAGGTAATGGGGCTTGCTGGATTTTAGGAAGAGGCCATCTGAATGATTTCCTATTTAAAATGAGTCTTTTCATCAATCAGAGGTTTTGTATCACAATGTTTACACTTACTCATTTTTTGGGTTTTATTTGTCCAGCTGCTACCCAAACTTCTTCTCCAGTATCTGTAATAACACAAGCAAAACCTCTTCCCCATCTCTAGATAACTCCTGAAATCCACTGATCAACATTATTTAGAAAGAAAACAGGCTGTTGTAAAGGAATATTCACTTCCTTTGTCCAGTGACGGTCTGCAGCAGAAGATCCGTCTGGTAGCCAATTTAAAAAATTTAGTGTGAATAAAGCTTTTTGTGCTGTTAACCTAGGTGTATTCATATGTATTTCCATACAATCTCCCCCTTTTGGTTTAATGAACATTTTTAAAAGTTTTCATTAGCTCATTTTATAATTATCTATGGATATTCTAATGTTTAAGTCCCTATAGAATATCAACAGATAAAAGTT
>PVKN010025813.1:0-14008 GCA_004027915.1 Capromys pilorides
AGGATAGCCAATATTTCGGCCCTAGCCCTTCAAGGTCAGTGAGGACGCAGGATATAAGAGAATCTGTGTTATAACATCCTATAACTCTGTGGTTTCCCAGATTTTCTGTTCAAGGAGATTATGTGACCACAGAGGAAAGGGATTGAAGGTATATAGTGTGCCTATGGAGAGTCACCTAGAGAGAAAATATTCTCTCAGGCTTTCACAGAGAGCAAATTGGTCAAGCAATGGCCATGACTCATACAGACAGCTGACACTGACAACAGTTCTACAAAGCACTGTACATGGTTCCAAAGTAAATCCTGAGGGGATTTGACTGACCCTGGGAGATACAAAACTATATGTTTTGTTGTACAGGTCATGCTTTAACTTGCCCTTAACCACTCAGCAGAAAAGATTAAATATGATGCATAACACATAAAGGTAGTTTAGTATGCTGAGCTGTAAAAGGCTCTAATCAACAACTTCCAACATTGCCAGTTTCACCAGTAACCCACTACAATTATGGAACATTTGACTATTTATACAACTCCCTTCTCTTAGATCAAAGAGAAGAAATATATTGTGCTAATAACCATTACAAAATTTATCATGTCTACACCCTGTGCTCTGTATAACTACAATGAGGACAACAATATGCATCGTATCAATTATTGGGAATGTACTACTAATGTGTTTTGAAACTACCAAATTGTAATTTCTTATTAAAAGTAATAAAAAATAATAATGAAAAATAAAGTAATTCTTTATGTACTTTGTTCATTGTGTGCATTAGGAAGTGTTGAAAAGCTTTTCTTTTTTAGCTGAATCATTTCTTTGCACAGTATCATTTTACAACTAAGAGATCTAATCTCTAAAGGAGAACTGATTTCCAAAGATCAAATCATAAAGGACCCCATCAGTATTTATAAGCTGGTCTCTTGGGTTGCAAATCCTATGGTTCTGGCAACCAAAAAAGCTATTGGAATTACTGCAGTGGGTTAGCCTTTTTTGCTTTCACATAATGAGTTGCAGCATTAAGATATGGCAGTAAAGAAATTACATTTCTCATTGAGGAAATGTTATGGTTCCTGTATAGGTGTCCCCCAAAGCCTCATGCAATCATGGGATGGCTTCTGGAATTTGTGATTATTGTGAAAATGAGCGCTGCACCTCCCCTTGGGCAGGAGATTTGCATTTCAATGTAAGGAAGGAAGAGAAGTTAGCTGCTTGAGCTGTTGCTTTGTCTCCCTACGCTCTTGCTCTTGGCTGTCTCCATGTAAGGTTGTTTTCTGCCATGTGCCTCTCTGCCTTGGAGCCAGCTGAATATGGACTGAAACCTCCAGTAACTGTTAGCTAAATAAACCTTTTCTTCCCTAATTTTGAGTGTTGGGTAGTTTTCCCAGCAATGAAAGAAGAGTAACTAAGACAGGAAAGATTCTGGAATGTCCTGGAACTCCTCCCAAGGCACGGCTGACCTTGTAGTGTGAGTATACTCAAGCTGCAATACCTAATGTAATTGTTTCTTGCTGCCAAATCTAGAGGTTGTAATATGAGCCCTTATTTCCCAATGGTGTGATGATCAGAAGTACTACTATGCATATGGAAACTCTTTGCATGACAAAACACTCACACTAAGCATATAACACTAATGCTACTCATGAACACAAATGAGAGAAAATAACCCCCACCACCAATCTGTGCTTTGGAACACATTTATTAACATTTATTAGGGAGCAAAATCAGACAATAAATGGAAAGGCTGCCTTGTAATTTTTTCTCTCTTTTTAAAGAGGCTTTACATATCTCAGTGCAGTGAAGTTTGAAATGAAAAGATTGCCTTCCTTTCTGGCAAAAGCGGACTCTAACAAGCTTCTTTAAGTACTCTTCTTCACTCCAGGGCCCTCTGAACTGAATTCAAATTAAAGTCAACTCTTAAAACTTTTCTGTGAGTCACTGTGCCTGAATACCTCTGCAATCAGGCTTTGAGCAAAAATTCTTGATCCCTGTTTTGCGACATAAAATATTCTTTGCAATTATTAGCCTCTTACTTCAACTGTTTCAGCTCTGGAAGATGCATCTCTGGTTTCTTTTCTCTATTTTAAGCTTTTCTCTGAGTTTAGAGCCCTGTCTTTCTAGAGAGTTCAAAGCATCCTTTGCTCTGGAGATGCCTTCCTGGATGTCACAGTGCATCTGTTCTTAGCTTTTTGATGGAGAATTGTTGCTCTGGTCCACGCAGCAGCTGTGGTGAAGAAGCTTATGATTTGCACATCTACACACAAAACCATGGAGTTGAAAACTATTCTATTGCATGACTCAGCCCACTACTCTTACTGTTGATCATGCTGTGTTTGTGCCAAATCACTCAGCTGCGAGCTGGCATGAGAGCTATTACAGTAGGTAGGCCAGCTGTAAGTATGAGTTGGGGCTGTTGAGAACTGTGTGCATGCATCTGTGTACGACTTTATGCAAATTATGATTAAGAAGCACCTTAAGTGTGGAAAGTTGCCAGAGGGCCTTTGCAGACTGGAGATTCACACATACTGCTCTGTGTGGATAACAGGAGAGGATAAGTAAGGATATGCAAGGAACCTTGGCCAGTATGGCTCCGACCTTATGGGATGTTAACATTTTCTGAATAGCAAACACCCACAGCAAGTCACGGTGATATTGACTGGATTTAAAACAATGATATTTATTAAAGAGGAAAAATAAAATTTTAAGGTTTAGCATGGATTCTGCTAGCTCTCCAGCAACCAAAGCATGCATGCTCTTTTGCCTCTTGGAGGCCCAGCTCATCAACACGAGCATTATCACGCATATGAAACAACATGGTATGAGGAGCTCTGAAAGGCATGTGGCAGGGCTGCTCAACATTTTCAGTAAAGTTCCTGAACTTTAAAACATTGGTCATTTTAAGCTAGTCTTTCTTATATTTGAAGTCATACTTGCCTGTGAGATGGATGAGAGGTAAATGAGGTAAATGTGAGAATCAGAAGGAAAACACCAAAAAAAATGAGGCTATTACGCTCACCAGCACCATGGGCTGAGCCTGGTGGAATGGCAGAGGAAGCCCAGAGTGCTGCCAATATCTGTGTGGATGGCTGCCAAGCCTCTTCACAACCCTCTGCTCCTTGATTCCAGCTCTTTACCATGCCTTGACCAACTATTATCTTGGCTCTTAAATTCTTTGTGATAGGGCCAGCCAGATAGCTCAGCAGACAAAAGCTGCTGAGGTGAATGCAGGGGCTGGGGCTTGATCCCCCCGTGGTGTGCCATGCTGGCCCTGCTCCTGGGGCACTGAAAGGGTGACTGAGACTGGGCATGGTGGCATGTGCTTGCAATCCCAGTCTTTGGTAGGCTGAAAACAGGAGGATCACTCCAAGCCCAATCTGTGTAGTGAGACCCTGTAGACCCTGTCCTAACTATATTAAACAAATAAACACCCCTCCAACTCCGGCTCTCTTTTCGACCTGTTATACATTTTGTGTACAGTAAGTCTTGCCTCTGTTGCTTACTAGTTGTGAGTGCTGTTTAACTACTAAAAGTCTTAGGTATCTTCCTTGTGAACACATCACACTGACATCCCCATCTCAGGTTGTGAGGCTTGTGAAGAACTCTTAGAAAGTGCTCTCTTTATAGGTTAACTACAAACAATCACAGTAAAGCAGCCCATGGATTCTTATGATTTCACCAGTCTGGGTTAAAAATCTTCTAATTTGGTTTAAAAATCGTTACTTATACTCATATTAGGATATTATTTCCTTGAGGATTATATTCCATATAATATTACCTATGTAAGTTGGACCAATGACGTAAAAGTAGAATAGTAGGAGTTATTTATTTCCCTTTCTCTAGCTAAAACATCATCTATTCATTGCACTGTTTGTTCTGCTGTTTCCTTCCCTCTGGGGTGTTCAGCACCAGATGAACTGTGGTCGTCAGTACCTTTACAAACTGGGTTGCTTCTTAGCTACACTGAAGAATTTAAAGTGTTCATTTCTGACCAACTGACCTTTTTGCTGACCATAAGCATGTCAAAACACAAGAAAAAAAAGATTCTGTGATTAAAAAAGTAACAATAAGGCACAGCGAACAAGACTTGCCATACCAAATGGAGCAAATCTTATTTACAAATGACCTTTAACTCCTGAGAGCAGCCCGAATAAAGAAGCATCTGTCATCTTCGAGAATATCTAATGCTCTTCACCCTGACAAGGGCCTCCAAAGACTACGTTCCACTTCAATCTAATTGGCTCTGTACCCTTTTCCTGCCTGCTCCAGTCATGCACGGCAAGCTAAGCCACCCTGGGATGGAAAGCAAGCCTGGAGATGTGTGACACCTTGACAGCACAATCAGGAGATGGAAGCTGGGCGGTAGCTCTGCTCATTAAAGCACAACCAGTTGCATTGATCTCAGCTTCTCAGGGAGCTGGCACCACTGCTCTATGTGGAGTCTTCCAGATCTCACTGATGTCTGTGTAGAACTAGAATCTCCTTCATCAGAAGGCACAGCAGAGAAGGATTTTAGTGGCCGTGATTAACTTTCCCAAGTCAAAGCAGTGGACAGATGAAGCAAACAGTGCATCTCTCAAGAGATCTGTCATGGAAAATTCAGGCAACCTCACCTGGGTTTTATGCCTTTTCGTGTTTCAACTCATGAATATTCACAAGCACATATAGCAGTTAAAGCACTGTTATGGAAGCTGATGAAGCAGTATGGCTTTGATGGGCAAGATCCTGGCCCTCATGAAGCCTACATTTTGATGGAGAGGATGAAGACAAATAAATGTAACCATGCTGGAGTGTGCATAATTCTCTACAGAAGGCAAGCAGGGAGAGAAGGATGACAACAGTAGTTCACACTTACTTTTTAGACACCAGGAAAAATTCTCAGCATTGTGCTTATGTTGATTTAGTTTTCACAGCAACTTTATCATTTTGATTATTTTCTCCACTTTACTGATGAGAACATCGAAGCAGAGAGAGGTGAAGCACCTGTCCTCAAATGACCATTGTAATTTCACTCTTCCAGTTGCTGTGTGGGAGCACCCTCCAGGTTCTTGTCTTGGTTCAAGAAGTCAATATTTATAATCCCAAAAATAAGTTATTGGAACCCCACCAAGTTAATTCCAATCTGCCACTCTCAGTGCTACCCATGGTGAAAGTGAAGACACTATAAAACATATTTATAATTATTGGGGAACTAAGGGGCCCTAAGTCCAGCCACAAAGATGGCTTTCTGGAACCAAGAGAGCAATCCAGGGCCACACCCAGGTTTCATTCAGTGGAGGAGGAGTGGTTTGAGGAGGAACGATGGAAAATTGTGGGAAGTAGGTGAGTACTGTGAGCTGAGCTAGGTAGGTGGCCTACATTCACCTTTGCTATATGCAGAGAAAGTAATTTGCATTATACTATTGAGATAGTATCTAATGTTTCAGGGTCTAGTGCTTTGGCTCTGATGTAATCTTGCAGGCCCCAGCAAGTCATAGCCTCTATCTTGAGGCTCAGTCCCAGCTGGCAGCACAGAGCATTAGCTCTTCATCCTGTCTCAACCCAGCTCACATTAAACAGCAGCAGGTGTGTGTTATCAGGGAAACACCTGCTTTGCTACCTTCGAAGACTATCACCAGCACTGCAGCTAGACCAATATACATTGCTTAAGGCCAATTGAAAGGATAAAGAGAAGTCCTTGATGGCTCTTTACATATCAACACAAGGAAACAGGTTCAGGCTCAGATAAAATGGAGACAATTGCTCTTATTTCAACAAGAGCTGCTCAGGTGGTCCTCCACATTGCTGGCCAAAACCCTTGGCATTACTCTTCTTCATATCCTCTGCCTAAACATGCATAATCAATCAATAAAAATAAATCTGTCTGCCTGTTTGTCTGATCTGACCAATTCTCATTGCCTCGCCGGGTACTATCATGGTTCAAGCCACCACCATCTCTCAGCTGGCTTATTGCAAGCCCTTAGCTGCTTGTGCTTCAATCTTGCCTCCTTAAGAGTCTATTCTCAGGGGCTGGGGAGATAGCTCCGTGGCACAAGTGCCTGCCTGGCAGGTACGAGGTCGTGAGTTTGAACCCTGGTCCCGCAAAAAAAAAAAAAAGAGTCTATTCTCAAAATAAAGTACCTATCACCATTCTCAGAAATGTAAATCAAGTAATTTCTTGACTCTACTGAAAATCCTGTGATGACTTCCTCTATATAAGGAGTAAAAGTAACCATAATTCTTTGGCGAATTTGCATTCCTCAGTGACCTCGTAGCTACAATGGAAAGCCCTGCACATTCTGGCTCCTTCCTTCTCTGAGCCATCTTCTTGTCCTTGGTGTGGTCTGTGTCTAGTTGTCACCCCAAAGCCTCTTGCAGTCATCAGGTGGTTTCTTGAGTTTGTGATTCATTCTTCATCCAATTCTGGATCAAGAATTCGCCATGGGGCAGATACTCCGCATACAAATGAAAGGAGGGGAGAGAGGCTAACTAGATTCCAGCTGCTGCTTCCCCCTTTTCTCTTTGCTGTCTTCTGTGACCATGAACTGCTGTCTTTTGCCCTGTGCCACTCTGCTTTGGAGCCAGCTGAGTATGGACTGAAACTTCCGCAAACTGTGAGCTACATAAACTTTTCCTTCCTTAATTTTGGGTGTAAGGTATTTTGTCCCAGCAATGAGAACAAAGTGACTGAGACAATCTCCCTTTCCTCCTGCTCACTTTGCCCCAGCCAACTGGCCTCTCAGTTGTCCTAAGTGTCCAGCACTCAATGCCACCTCAACACCTTCAAATTTGTGGCTATTGCTGTCTTGCTAGCATAAGGATCCCCCAGGAACCTCCTCTATGTCTCGCTCATTTCCCTGACAGACTTCTTGACTGCCATTTAAAAAACTGTAAGCAGTTTCCAATCCAATAGTCTTTGTCTTCATTATATTTTTCCCTTTAAAGAATTTGTAAACATCTGATGAATACTTTTATATAAGCAAGCATATTGCTTGCTTTTCACTATAGAAATATAAACAAAAGCATATGGATTTCTGCCTGCTATTCATTTCTTTTTCCCCAATGCCTAGATTAATTCCTTGCAAGTAAGAGACACTTAATGAATACCTATTTGAATTAATGATTTAAGGAAGACTAATCTGCTAGATTGATAATAAAAATGCTCCACACTAAAAAAGATGATGGTGTCTGAAGTAGGAGAGAAAGAAAAGAAGGAATGACTACAACATGCAAGAAGGAAGAAAACAACACTTCTAGAATATTATCTGAAGCTAAGCATGAGAGGGCAAGGGTACAAGTAGTCCCAAGATAAGGAAAGCAACACATATGCTTGCTCTTGCTTTGGTTCAGTTTGCACAGATTATCTGCTTCGCTCACTGAGAATGTCTGTGACCTTGGAGAAATGACTTTATTTGCAGGCCATGTAAGGGCAGTATGCGAGTGTTCAACTATTCTTGCCCAGTTGTAATTGCCTGCCCGACACCATGGGCTTACTACATGATCCCCCAGCCTACTGTTGCTGACCACTCTGAAAGCTGCATTTGCGTCCAGAGGTGAAGGGCAGGAGAGGGCATAACCTGTGATTCAGACTTTTAGTAGTCTCACGACTGAAACACAGCCAGAAATTCTGCTGTTGCCTTTCGTCATTATTATAATTCAGTAAAGAATGGGCTGTGGAGTCAGGGAAGGAGCACAGAAGCTGAACATGATTTGGAGAAAGAAGGCATAGGAGGCTTATCTGAAGCATGAAATCTCATCTGCCTTTCTCCAAATCACAGAACTCCCAGCAGTATCAGGAGAGCCAGTGGGAAGCCCATGAGGTTAACTCAAGATGGTTCTGGCTTTGGGCTCCATTAACATTGCTTTCTAACATGGCCAGTGCTGCTCTAGGGTGGTTTAACCTTTCTCTGTGTAGTCCGTGTACTGTTTGCTTAAACCAGGGAAGGGCATAGGGTTTTACTTTGGAAAGTTTCACACTACATGAGCCCAAAAAGGAAGCCCAAACAAGATGATTGTGTAACCAAAGGTGAAACAGGCCCAGAGAGCAGCAGCAGCCAGGGTATTTTTGGAAAGCACATTTTCATCTTCAATTTACACCAGACCCAGAGTGGAGCTAAGTCATTACAAAGTGTTAGTCCCATTTATCTCATCCCAGAAAAGTCAGCTTTGTGGAACAGATACTATCAGCTGCCGTCTCTAGGGAATGGGATGTCCCAAGGGTACTGTAAGAATTTGATTCTCTAGGATTTGACATTTCCTTATTCACAGCAAATGAAGTAACATCTTCCTATCCTGGGACAAGATGGAAGATAGCAAAGGAGAGTGAGAGGGGTGGGGGTGGGGGGACGAAGGGAGGATGGGAATGAGGAAGGGAAGAAAGAAGAGAAATAGGGGGACAAGGGGGTAAGGAAGAGGGAGCAAAGGAGAGGGAGGAACTGAGTAATAGGAAAAGATTACTCATGTAAGTTTTCATTTATAAATTATCTACTATACATTAGCATTATATTAAGTATACTGAAAGCACAAGCTCTGATTCTTATAAACATCATGAAGGATAGACAGATCTTTCTGCATTTTTAAAAGCAAACTAAGACTTTTCGTCATTTTTCACTAGCTGAAACCATGCAGATATTAAAGGCAGAATCTTCCTAGGCCTATCCAACTCCAAAGTGCATGCATTCTTGATATGCTTTGTTGAAGTGTGGATAAGGAAGATCAGGAAGAGTTCTGTACTAGGCTCTTGGTAGGAGTGACTTCAGTTTTGCCCAAAGGAGGTTAGTCTTTTGCCTATGGGGATTAATATCTAAGCCTTATAATTCTATGTCTGAGAATGTCTTTGATTTTATTTACCTGAGTGTGTCAGGTCATACCATATCTTCTAACAATGAGATTTAGGGTTGGAACTTTAGGTCCCATGGTATCAGATTAACTTCCAGAGGGTGTGGAGTCTGAGGCCAATTATGGAGGCACTGAACTGTACTTATGCAGCATAGCCCTGGTGAAAACCCAGGTCAACACGGTTTGGGTGAGCTTCCTTGGATGAAATGCCCTGTGCACATCGATACACAAAGAAGGCAGAAAAGAAACAAATTCCATACAAAAGCCACATGATCACCTCATCTTTCATTAAGAAAAAGTATCTGACAAAGTCCAATATCTTTTCATGATAAAAACCCCACAGAAAGTTGGAATAGAGGGTCTTCGTCTCAATCTGATAAAAGGCATCTATGACAAACCAGCAGATAGTATCATACTAAATGGTCAAAAAACTGAAAGTTTTCATTATAAAACAAGGAACAAGATAATGATATCCACTATCAACACTCTTGGGCAATAAAGTTCTGGATACATTAGCCAGGGCAATTAGACAAGAGAAAGGAAGAAGTTCAATTATTATTGTTTGCTTATGACATGATATTCTACACAGAAGATCCCCAAAACTCCACCAAAAGATTTCTAGATTTAATAACCAAATTTAGTAGTGTAGTAGGATACAAAGCATTCAAAAATCAGTAGCTTTCAGCATGCAAATAATACTCTCAGAGAGAAATTAGGGAAAAAACATCATTCACAGTAGGATCAAGAAAAAGAAAGTCTGAGCTGGAGCTCGGGTGGTTGGAGTCGGGGGATGGACATGGGTACATGGTTTCAAAGTTAATCTTGAGGGGATTTGACCTTGTAAGATACAAAACTTACATGTTTTGCTATATAGGTCATACTTAAATTTGTCCTTAACCACCCAGCAGAAAAGTAACTATGAGGCATAAAACGCAAAGCTAGATTAGTATGATGAGCTATAAAAGACTTAAATCAACAGCTTCCAACATTGCCAGTTTCACCGGTAACCCACTGCAATTATGGAACACTGGACTATGTATACAACTACTTCCTCTTAGTTCAAAGAGAAGAAATTTTGTTTTTTCTTTCTTTACCAATATCGATTAGAAAATTTAACACCCTGTGCTCTGTATAATTACTACGAAGACAACAATATGCACTGTATTAATTATTGCAAATGTACTATTGGTGTGTTTTGAAACTGTCACATTGTTATTTTTTATTGCAAGTAATAAAAAAAAGAAAAATGAAGTCTTCAGGAAACAGTCTAACAAAGGAAATGAAAGGTCATTGCACTGAAAACTACAGTGCTCTGAAAAGGGAGGTTAAAGAGGATATCAGAAAATGGAAAGTTATCCTCTGTTCTTGGATTGGCAGAAACAATATAGTGCAAGTGCTCATACTTTGAAAACTGTTATTCAGATTTAATAAATCTCAATCAAAACACTGATTGCATACCTCACAGAACTTGAGAAAAAACAAATCTAAAATTCGTAGAACCAGAAGAGACCTAGAATTGCAAAAGCAATTCTGAGCAATAAGGGCAAGGCAGGAGGCATCACAATAACTGATTTAAATTCAAAATTATACAACAAAGTTACAGTGATACAAAACCAAGATCATAGTCCTAAAAAAAGCAAAATTCAATCAATGGCACAGAATAGAAGATGCAAGAACAACTCCAAATACACTTAGCCCCTTGACATAGAAGCCAAATACCTTCATTGGAAGAAAGATAGTCTCTTTAATAAATGATTCTAGAAAACCTGGCTTTCCACAAAACATTAAACTTAGATTTATATTTCTCACTACACACTAAATTACAATCAAAATAAAGCATATATTTACATATGAACATAGAAACACTTAATTGTCTGGAAGATAGAATAGGAAAATTCTTGACACAGGCATGGCAAGGACTATGAGCAAAACCGCAATCATATAAAATATTACAAAGAATCAAAAACTGTGATCACATCAAATATAATATGCTTCTGTGTAGCAAAAGAAATCATTAAAAGAGTGATGATACAAACCACAGAATGGAAAATTTTTTACCAGCTAGTCCTCAGACAGAGGACTAATATCTAGAGCATATAAAGACCTCAAGAGTATCAGCACTTTCTAAATTGAAAGACTTAGTCCAAAAATGGGCATTTGAAATGCATACACACTTCTCAGATGATCAAGTACAGAGAAAATAAATATATAAAATGTTGAACATCACTGAACATATGAGAAATGCAAATTAAAACAACACCGAGATTTCTTCACCAGAAAGAATGCCTGCCACCATAAAATCAACCAATAACAATGCTGAAGAAGCTGTCGGTGAAAAGGAGCCCTTTTCCATTGTTGGCAGGAGCGTAAATTGGTACAATCACTATGGAAATTCCTCACAAAATTAAAACTAGAGATTTCATTTTATTGAGTTATCGCTCTTCTAAGTACCCTCCCCAAAGGGTTAAAAGCGTCATTCCACAGTGATATATGCGTATTTATGTTTAAAACAGAAAAATTTGTAAGAGGTAAATGTTAGAAACAGCTCATATGCCCATTAACAGATGAATGGATAAAGAAAATTTGCTACTTACATACAATAGAGCACAATAATCTGCCACAGAGAAAGATAATCTTGAGATATTTTTAGATACATGGATGCACAAAGAGACCATAATTTTAAGTGAAAAAAAAATCAGACACACATTTAAATATTGCATCGAGGGTCATCCCAATAACTCAGTGGACTAAAGTGCCTGCTTAGGCAGGCTCAGGGATTGGGGTTCAAACCCTGGTGAGCCATGCCTGCCCTGTCTCTGGAGTACACTGAGACAGCAATTGAGACTGGGTGTGGGGGTGTGCATCTGTAATCCCAGTGCTTGGAAGGCTGCAAAAAGGAGCATCACTACCACTCTGATGTGTATAGTGAGACTCTATAGACCCTGTACTAAATACATTAAAACAAACAAACAAATAAGTAAATTTTCCCTTTAGGAACAACTACTTTCCTTTAAAAAATATAAAAGACAAATATAGCATCATTTCTTTTTTTATGAGAAATCTAAAGGGTAAATAAGGATCCAAATGAAGGAGAGATATCTGGAAGTTGGCCGAACTTAGTCAAATGAGAACAGGAACAGGGAGGGGCAGGGGAAGGGAAGGAAGGGAAAATGGATTTTTTTCTTTTAATAAGAAAATGTGACATTTTCAAAAACACGTTAGTAGCACATTCCCAAGGATGTAGACATGATAATTTTTCTAATCATTGTTGGAACAAAAAATTTCTTCTCATTGAGCTAAAAGAAAGTAGTTGTATACATAGTTCAGTATTCCATAATCACAATAGATTATTGGCAGAACTGGCAATGATGGAAACTGTTGGTTTAAGCCTTTTACATCTCAGCATACTAATCTAGCTTTACATTTTATGCCTCATGGTTAAACTTTTCTGCTAGGTGGTTAAGAACAAGTTAAAGAAAGACCTGTACAAGAATACATGTAACTTTTGTATTACCCAAGGTCAGTGAAATCCCCTCAGGATTTACTTTGAAGCTATGTACAGTGCTTTGTAGAACTGTTGTCAGTGTGAACTGTCTGAAAGAGTCACGGCCGTTGCTTGACCAGTTTGCTCTCTATGAAAGCATGAGAGAACGTTTTGTCTCTAGGTGACTCTCCTTAGGCACACTATACATCGTTAATCCCTTTCCTCTGTGGTCCCATAATCTCTTTGAACAGAAAATTTGGGAAACCACTGAGTTGTAGGATGTTACAGCACAGGTTCTCTTATGTCCTGAGTCCTCACTGACTTTGAAGGGGTAGGGCTAAAATATCAGCAATCCTTGTAGCCCTTCTTTTTCTCCAATTTTTGGTTTGTAAACTTATATTCTTAACCTTGCAGAAGAGAAGCTTCACAATACTGTTACTCTATAACATAGGTACTTGAGCTTAACATCACTGTCTTTCTGCATATCAAACATTTTAGACTTAACTTGGGATTGGTATTTTCCATCAATCATTGATATTCTAATAAATCCCTATACAATGTGATAAAAGTGGTTATACATTTTTACAGAGACCTTTAGAAATCTAAGTATATACAAAATTGTAGCCGATCAATTCTATGGCAGTTTTCCTAGCCTCTTGCTCTCCTTTAAAAAACTAGAATTGGAAATCCCATTTGATTCAGCTATCCCCCTACTGAGAAGTTTCCCAGAAGAACTGAAAACATCTTATTATAGTTATATCTGTGCACCTGTGTTCATAGCAGTGCAATTTGTGATAGCTAAATTTTGGAAACAACCAAAATACACATCACCTGAAGAATGGTTGAAAAAGATAAAGTACTTCTATACAGTGGAATATTACTCAGCTATAAAGAATGATTAACTAGAAGACTTCATATACAAGTGGCTGTATCTTTAACATATACTCATAAGTGAAATAAACCAGACCTACATGTGTAAATATCGTATAGTCTCCCTAGTGTAAGATTTCAAAAGAAGAAATAAAAATGGAGAGGCATAACACAGCTGAATAGAAAACAAGGACTTAAGCATTAAAAAATGAAGTGACTGCAAACAAAAAAGATAGCAAACATGGCAGGAGCAAAATCATGTACTTATATACGCAGGATGAATTAGATAATGGCCGTAAGAACCACCAAAATATTTTTCACACTGAAGATAGCAATGGATAACACTAAAATTATGCTTGGAATGCCTATCCTTCTTGTCTTTTAGATTTGTGCTGCTTCTAATGTAATTTTAGTTACTGCTATACTCTCTCTCAAGTAAATGATTAGCTTACAAGAAAACACAAAAGGGTATTAAATAAGGGAAAAGGGATTTAAGGAAAAGAAAATGGAAGGAAGAAGGGACACAAAGGGTTGGTGAGATAGCTCAGTGGACTAAGCACCTGCTTAGCAAGAGCAGGGATCAGGGTTTGATCCCTGGAACCAAATGTTGCACGCACCCAGTCCTTGAGCTTGTTGAGTTACACTCACACCCAGTGTGGTGGCACACACTTCTAATCCTAGCTCTGGGGAGGATGAAAACAGGAGGGTCACTAGGTGTCCGAGTGGTATAGAGAGACCCTGCACATACACACACACACACACACACACACACACACACACACACACGCACGCACACACACATACACACACACACACACACACACACACACACACAAAATGGAA
>PVKN010025814.1:0-14008 GCA_004027915.1 Capromys pilorides
GTTTGTTTGTTTGTTGTTGTTTTGCGGGACCAGGGTTTGAACTCACAACCTTGCACTTGCTAGGCAGGCACTTGTGCCACGGAGCTATCTCCCCAGCCCCTAAAATTTTTTTTTAAAAAACAGGACAGAACTATGGAAAAGATCAAGATTACACTCACAGATTATTTCTTACAGAACTCCACCAATTTGTGTAACCCTCTTTTCTAGAAAACACATCCTAATTATAGATCCAACTTTCTTTGAAAAGAAGTATGTAAGTCTATTCAAATTGAGGCTCCACACAGATTCTCTGCCACAAAGACTGCAGCTGATCCAGATGAGGACACAGGGTGGATCAGTGCGGGCACACAGACACTGTCACCTAATGCCCTAATGCTCACCATTTTGTTACTCAACTTCTTGCAGCTCTACACGCTGGGTGCTTCTCAGGGTCCTGTGTCCACTCACTCAGCACTTTTTCCAGAGTTACACGTGCTCCAGGCCACCTGAAATTTCTCTGCTCCCACTGTAGAATCTGGTACCTCTTCAAGGTCCTTGACTGAAAAATGCCTACAAGTCATGATTTGACCTGGGTGTGTCTTGACACCCTGGGAAGGAGTGTTACTCCTGAAGTACTACTATTTCTAAGCTTCCTCAGATAACACAGCTAGAGAATATGTGTCTGTATCCTAGCCCATATATGAACAGATGTAGATGATTTCTGTATTTATCAGTGCACAGGGGAACATGTACGGCCATCTGTACCTTCCTATGGCTCAATAACCACCTGCTAATTTAACTACTTCCTCTGATAGTGAGAACATTTAACTCTTTATCTGCAGGATATCTAATGATTTGTTCAACCCCAGTACACTTGATAAAGGTTCAGGACTGCTAAACTGTACAGCCATGAGAAATAAGCTTACCAGACACACTACAATAAGAAGAAAAAAATTGGGCAGCGGTACTAGGAATTGAACTTAGGACCTTGCACTTGCCAGGCAGGCGCTGTCCCGCCATGCTATATCCCCACCCCAGAAGAAACATTTATAATGCCATGCACATCTATGCTGTTCCTTTTTACAACTTGGACTTACTTATTTTTATTTTCATTAATTGTTCTCTAGTTTCGTTTCAGTCAATTATTTTCTAAATTATAAGTACCTACCTATTTTTTTAGGCTAAAAAAAGAAAATCATAGGGGGCTGGGGGGGAACAGCTAGTGACAGAACATTTCCTACTATATCTGAGATCTTAAAATTCAATCCCTAGCACCACAAAACAAAACAACAAAAAAAATACATCTTGTAAATAACACATTAGGAAATAGTGATCTTTCTAGTAAAGTGATTATATTTCAGCTGACTAGTTCCCCATACTATTCTCCTTCATCTTGCAAACCCTAATTACTGTAAGAATCACAGTCTAGGGCCAGCGAAATGGTTTGGCGAGATGATTCAGCGATCTAAAGGGCCTGCTTAGGAAAGCTTAGGTAACTGCAGGGACCACGGTTCAATCCCCAGGACTACATGCTGCACCAGCTCCACTCCCAGGGCAGGCTGAGCCAGCCATAAAAAAAAAAAGAATCACAGTCTAGCCGAGTGTGGCGGTAATGCCTATAATCCCTCAAGTCCGGAGACTGAAGCAGAAGCATCACTGCAAGTCTGAGGCCAGCCTGGGCTACAGAGTGAGACCCTATCTCAAAACAACAACAAAATCCCGAAATTCAAACCAAACAAAATGTGCTGGTGCACAACTGTAATGCTAGAAATACGTAAAGTCGAGGCAGCAGGATTACAAATTCAAACCTAGCCTGGGCAACTTCAGTGATGTAGAAAGACCCTTTAAAATGCAAAACTTTAAAAAGGTCTATGAATGTAGCTCAGTGCAAAGGCCTTGTGTTCAATCCTCAGTACCACAGAAAGTTGAGAGACTACAATACTTGCTTACCTGGCTCTTGGTTTGATCCCCAGCATGGGGGTGGGGCTGAGGCCAAAGATTACAACAGTTATATGAACGTCTAAAATAGTTACATGAGGGTGGGCCAAATAGCTCAGCAGATTAAAGCACCTGTAAGCAGGAGCAGGGTTTGGTCTGGGCCTGCTGTGACGGCCAAGCACCAGGGGCCATCTGAGAGCAATGGAGACTGGGCATGGTGGTGTGTGCCTGTAATCCCAGCTCTTGGGAGGCTACAAAAACAGGTGGGTCACTACGAGTCTGATCTAGTAGTGAGACCCTGAGCACCCTGTAAACCCTTCCATAAAAGATAAAATAGCTCCATGGCACAAGTGCCTGCCTGGCAAGTGCAAGGTCATGAGTTTGAGCCCTGGTCCTGCAAAAAATAGATAGATAGATAGATGGATGGATGGATGGATGGATGGATGCATAGATAGGTAGATAGATAAAATAAGTTACATGAAGGCCATAGCTCAGTGGCATAAGCACTTGCCTAGCAAGCACAGGGTCCTGAGTATGACTCTTAGTATAAAAAATAAATTAAAATACAATAGTTACCCAAGAGCAACTTTAATGAGATACACACACACACACACACACACACACACACACACACACGTATCACATGAGGTCCACATCTAACCATTTAAACCCGAAGTTCACTTTATCTGAATTAAAATGAAGGGCACTATTGGGGGGCGGTATTTATAAAGTATGCACAGAATGTAGCTGTCAGGATGAAGAAATGGCAGTAAAACTTGTCTCTACAAAAAGGAAAGTACACACACAGGGGGTGTAACTCAGCTCAGGGAAGGCATTTACATAGCGTGTATGAGGCCCTGGGCTCAATTTCCTGCACTTACAAAGGACATTCACTTTTCACTGCATAACTTTCTGTACTATGTAAGCTTTAAAAAAATATACAGGTATTGCGTGGTATGGTAGTGCATGCCTGTACCCCCAGTACTCAAGAGGCTGAGACAGGAGAATTGTTTTAAGTTTGAAACCAGCCTGGGCTATAAAGTGAGCTCAAGACTAGCCTAAACTGTACAGTAAGATCCTGTCTCAAAAAGATACACACACACAAAAAAAGATATTCAAAATATACATTATTTTATGAACTTATTTTGCAATTTGGGGAAGATAGCTACATTTGTGTTTGTACAGAGAAGATGGCTAGGGTCATGTTTGTCACCTGGTACGGAATTTGCAAATGGAAGCAAAATTTTGCCAAATGCATTTGTTTCCAAATTAGTGTTTGTACCATGCTATTATCATATTGCTCTAAAAAAAGAGCCAGGCCTGGTGGTGCTTGCCTACAATCTCAGCACTTACGAGGCTGAGGCAGGGGGACTACTGCCAGTTCAAGGCCAGGCTGGATCACACAGGGAGACCTTGTCTCTAAATAAATAAGTCAATACATAGGGGTGTGAAGGTGCTGCTCAGTGGTAGAGCCCAGTGTCTAGTGTCCAAAGGCTCTGGTTCAATCTACAACACCAACAAAATAATAATATTAAGCATTATAATAAAAAGAAAAATCAGGGGCCGGGGAACAGTTCAGGGGTACAAGTGCCTGCTTGGCAACTGCAAAGTCCTCAGTTTGATCCCCAGTTCCACAAAAAGAAAAGAAAAGAAAAATCAAAGAATTAGGCAAGGAAATGAAGCTGGGGATGTAACTCAGTGGCATAAGCACCTGCCTAGCAAGTGCAAGGCCCCAAGTTTGATCCCCAGCAAAAAAAAAAAAAAATAAAAATAAAAAAAATAAAAGGAGGCAGTACTCAATCATAATCTAACGTATAAAATAAACACAAATCTATGCTGATGGAAATGGCTGGCTGGCTGGAGAACAGACAGGCTGTGCAGAAAGCCTCCAAGTAACCCGTGACGACCCTGTTCCTATGAGAAGCCAAAAGTGTGGCTCCCACCTGTGACTCTCCATGTGGCAGGGGGTGCATGCGCAAGCCCAGGTCAGGAGGGGCTCACAGCAGGGGACTGTGGCGATGACAGTGACAGCTGTGTTCCAGGCTGCAGTCTTCCTCTCCACAATCCAGGTGCCCAACACCATCAGAACAATGTAAAAAAAGCCCACATTGGGGGCATTTTCCAAAATTCAGAGCAGGACTCCTCAAAACTGTTGCATCATCAAAAGCAAAGAACTATCAGGCACCATGGTGCATGCCTGTAGTCCCAGCACTTGGGAGGCCGAGGCAGAAAGACTGCTGCAAATCAAGGCCAGACTGGGCTACACAATGAGACTGTATCACAAAAGAACCAAACCAAAATAAACCAGAGAAACCGGCAGCCTAGAGGATGACATGATAACTAAATATAATGTGGTATATCCTAGATGAGATCACAGAATGGGAAAAGGACATCTGCTGGGCAGAACGCTGCTTACTGTAATCCCAGCCCTTGGGAGGCTGAGGCAGGAGGACCACTGAGAGCTCAAGGTCAACCTGGGACACATGGTGAGTTTTAAGGCAGCCTGAACTACAGAGCGAGACCCAGTCTCAAATATCAAAAAATAAAAAAGGAAAGACATCTGAATCAAGTATAAATTTTACTTATCAACAGTGTATCAACGGGCCTGGGAAATAGCTCAGGAGAATAAGCCTTTGCCTGGCAAGCATAGGGTCCTGAGTTCAATCCCCTTCCCGGGATAGGGGGGGATTGGGGAGGGGAAGACAATGTATTAGTACTGATTCACCAGCTCTGAATAGCTGTTAAACTAACAGGATAAGAAAGCTTTGTAGGGATCCCGCGACATCTTCTCTTCTTTCTCTTTGGTGATGCTGGGAACTGATTCAAGGCATGCTAGGCAAGCACTTCACCACTGACCTACACAACTTTTTTATAAATCTAAATCTATTCCAACAGTAAAGGTTTTATTCTTTTAAAAAGGAAAAAAATACGTTCAGAGAGAATATAATTTATTGTTTCTTTTTTTGTAGTACCAGGGACCGAACTTAGGACCTTGCCTTTGCCAGGCAAATGCTTATTCTACTGAGCTATTTTTCCAGGCCTATCATTTCTTCTTCTCCTTCTTTTGGTTTTGAAACAGGATCACACTATGTAGTTTAAGCTAACTTCCAACTCACCATGTAGCCCAAGCTGTCCTTTTGTGGTGCTCCTCCTGCCTCAGCTTCCCAGGTACTGGGATTACAGGCACGCATCACCAGAACTAGCTTTTTTTTTTTTAAAGACATAGTCTCTGGATATAGTTCAGACTGGCCTTGAACCATGTGGCCCAAGCTGGCCTTGAATTCACAGCAATTTACCTGTCTCAGCCCCTCAAGTACTGGAATGTCAGCAGTCTACCACTACGCCTGGTGAGAATATAATTCTCATAACTGAAAGCACAACTGTGGCCGGATAGTATAGTTTAATGACAGAGTGCTCGCCTCGGGTTGCAGCCATGTTTTCAATCGCAGCACCAATAAACAAAGTGAGGAATGCTGGTAATGACCAAAGCAAGAAACAACACACTAAAATGCATGGCACCGTAGTTTACTGACAGTGAAGCTAGCTGGGTAAATAAAATACAGAGAATTAAAGTAAAATATGCACAACTTGGACATCTTAATATACGCTTGTTTCATAGTGACTTCAAATTCAATACAAATACAGTGAGAAAAACTCCCCTCTCACCATTAGCTGCCGCTAGAAAGGATTTGTTACTGCCCCGAGCCTTATTGGTCAAGTCTTCAGTTATGTCCATGTGCCGGTGGATTTCTTCCCGCATTTCTTCTAGAATTTTGCAAAGTTCTGCTTCCCAGTAATCTTTGTCTAGACAGTCTATTAATTCTGCAAGCTGGACCTTTGTGCTGTAGTACCAGATTTTCTTTTCATTTTCATTTTCTGTATCTTCTTCTCTGTTGTGAAAAGGAGGGAAATGTTAAGCATGATGCAAGTTACTTCACCATCTCATTTAGTCAGTGAAAACGCCCAACACAGAAGATTATGTGCTCCCTGTACATAAACACAATTATGCTCATTTTGCGAGCACATGAGCGATTTCCTCTGGTCCTATCTGAGCTCAATTTCCTCATATTTCATTTAAGCAACTGCTAATTATTTTGACTTCCTACTCCACAGCATCCTAGAATAAAATAATCTGGGGCCAACAGCAGAGAGAGAAGTAGTAGATAGTAAAGAATGTTATCTAAAAGTGTGCAGGCCGGGGAGATAGCTCCATGGCACAAGTGCCTGCCTGGCAAGTGCAAGGTTGTGGGTTGCAGGTCCTGCCAAGAATAAATAAATAAATAAAATAAAATAAAGTAAAATAAAATAAAAAATAAAAATGTGACACACAGAAAGGTGAGCTCACAACTCAGGGCCCTGTGCAGACACTCGGGGGAGGCGTGTTCAGCTACACCTCCATCTTCTCTAGGGTCTTCGACATAACAACACTGTTATGAGCATCTGAGCCTGAGTCCATCACAATGTCTAGGTCTGCTCAGTGCACAGAGGCGAGCAGCTACATGCTGCAATAGTTTAGTACCATCTCCATGAACTTGCACGACGGCTTTGCTCAAGCTCAGACCCTTATAGGGATCCTCACAGCCCAGCCACAGTGTCTCATCTCTCCTCTTTCCTTATAGATGATCAGGGATGGCGAGACGGCTCAGTGGCTTAAGCACATGCCTGGCAAGTTCAATGTCCTGAGTTTGATCCCTGGTACCAAAAAAAAGAAAAGAAAAAAGACAGTTGAAGCTCCAACTGGAGAGAACAGGAGCGCTTTCCTATCCTTGGCGCCTAAATTCCTCGTGACTCTTCAAGGGAGTTAGAAACTTCAAAGATGGTCACTTAATTTTTTTTTAAAAAGGCATCTATCTAGCACATGTCTTTTGAGTCTGGTTTTCCTGTTTTCTCAAGGGCAAACCACGGAGCTTAAAGAATGGACTTCAAGAAAAGGTAAGGCTCTGAATGGGCTCAGTGACAAGACCCAAGACATTCCTCTCTGATGTTCCAAGCCGTCATATTTACTTTGCTTACGAGATAAGAGTGAAGCATATCTGCCTGGAGACCACGAAGAGCCTCAAGAAGGTATTGCAATAAGGCATCATAAAAAAATAAAGCATCATAGTGCTGAGCACAACAGTGACCAATATATATTAAATATTACTACTATTAAGGTAGCAAAAATTTAGGAGAATTCCAGGAATGCCTCAAGAAAGAAGGGATATATTAAATCATAGATCAGTAACAGGAAGTCAAACTTATTTTTTAGTGCATATAAATTTCTGAAAACATTTTTAAAAATCAATTGTACAGTTCATTCTCTAATGGCCACTTCTACTGAGGCCTATGACAGAGTGGTGGCAGTGGTTATTCAGATTTACCAGGTAAAGATACCTAGTTTTCACATTAAACATTCATAATAAGCCCTTAAAACACAAAGCTCGGGTTGGCAAGATAGCTCAGTGGTCTAACGCGCCTGCTTAGGCAACCGCAGGGACCACAGTTTGATCCCTGGCAACACATGCTGCGCCAGCCGCAGCTCCAGGGTGGGCTGAGCAGGCCGTAACATTAAAAAAAAAAAAAACCTCCAATAAAACACAAAGCTCATAACAAAACAGAAAGTACTTAGTGAGCTCTGGCTAATGTCCAAGAGTTATAGAACAGTAGCTTTTTCTTTTCAAAAGACAAAGTCTCACTAAGCAGCACAGAGTAGCCTTAAACTTGCCAAGATCCTCCTGCCTCAGCCTTCCAAGTAGTGGGAATTTTTTTCCCACAAAACAAATCTTTCTGTCCTTTATTACTGCCACAGCTTCATCTTTTATTTAGCCTCTGACTCTGCTTGTGCCTTCAACACTGTCACCACGATTTTCTGCTCTTCAATGAGGAAAGCGCACTTGATCCTGTCACGGACACACGTGGCACACACGGGGCCCCCATAAGCCCCGTTGACCTGCTTCTTTGTTTTAGACAATCTCTTAAGAACTTTAGGCTGCACAGCTCAAGCCCCTCGAAGTCTGCCCAGTCACACACCACATGCAGATGTGGGGGCCTGCCCAACCTTCTTGGTATAGAGGTAAAGTCTATTCCCTGAGGTTCAGGATAGCCTAGCTTTGTTAGAGGCAGTGCTGTAGGAAAGCCTGTGACGGTACACCAGGTGCTGGGCTATTGGGAAAGCCTCTAGACATGGTACCCAGAAGAGCCAAGTGGTGGTATTACAAGCAGGTGTTACCACGCCTAGCCCAACATCACTCTTTATTTTCTAAAATCTCAATCTTAAAAATTCCCATTTGCTATGAAGATGTCTGCTGGATTTACTTTTTTCCTTCTATCCATAAACTGTCACATGTGTGGAGATATATAGGTCAGTGGGAGAGTTGTCCAACAGGCACGGAGCATGGGTCCCATCTACAGGCAGCACCACAAAAGGAAGGAGGTGGCGAGGTAGGGAAGGAGAAGCAATATCGCCATGTACCACGACAACATTCCAGTCAGCAATGGAGCAGATGCTACAGGAACACATTTAATGAAGTGGATATTCTGCCCATTCCTCTCCCAGCAACCCAAGGCTCCTAAAAGGATCTCTAACAGCTGTCATGTCAGCACCTGCAAAGTGTCTCGTCCCCAACAGAGACAATGTCACTGTCCACAGTAATGCACATTACACTGGAATTGCCATTAGCACTTTTTTTCTGATAATGAGAGATGACTCAACCCACAGAGGCCCACCAGTTAGTCCTGTTCTGCCTGCTAGCAGTATATGCAATAAATCCAACACCTCCCCCACATGACATCCTTCAACTCCTTCACATGCCTACAATTTTACTCTGCTCTTTCTCTTCATGCCAAACCTGCTCACATAATTCAGTCACTCCTCACACAGAATGTTTTCCGGACTTGACTTTTCATGGCAATTTCCTCCTCAAGGGCAGTCTGTCAATGTCCTCCAAAAATGTGCCCCAGCAGCTGAACATGGTGGCACACACCTGTTGTCCCAGTACTTGGGGAGGCCAAGGCAGGAGGACCAAAGCATGAGCTCTACTTATCTCCAAAAAGAAAAAGAACAGAATGCGGGTCCTGGAGGGCTGGGGACGGAGACAGCTCAGTGCAAGGCCTTGGGTTACAGCCTCAGTAGCTAGGGGAAAGTCGTGCCTCTATCCATTTTTCATCTCCTCAGCAAAGACAATATAACACTCAATGTTTTCTTAAGGTTGTAGAAGAATAAATTCATTACAGTAGGAAAAGTGAAAATAGTAAACAATAACTGATAAGTTTTCAGAAAAGCTGTTTGTTTGTACTTATATACTGAGCTTACTTGCAGTCTGTATCAAAATTCCCTGTCCTAAGGATAAAGTGACAGCAGCTTCCCTGCATGGACACAGAGACCGGTGTACACCCCTGCTCAGGCATCCAAGGCGCCACCGCCCTTCCAATACTGGGCAAGACCCGTACTTCAGGACTCATATGCTGGCAGGGAGGGGACAGGTAGAAAGAAAGTGTGGGCAAAAAATACAATTTAGGGGCTGGCCTGATAGCTCACAAGACTAAGGTGCCTGCTTAGGCAGAGCATAGTGGCCGAGGTTCAATGCCCACTGTGCCATACTAGCCCCGCCCGCGGGGCGCAGTGAGACAGCTGAGACTGGGCGTGGTGGCACACACCTATAATCCCAGCACTGGAGAGGCTGAAAACAGGACAATTACTATGAGTTGAATCTATGTGGTGAGATCCTGTAGACCCCGTAGACACTGTCCTAAATACAGGGGGAAAAAAATACAATTTAGGGCAGACATATATATTCTATACTTACATTTTAAAGTTTCTTTAGACTTAAATGTTTCTCTGACTTCTACCCACTGGTAGAAAGTCTAATCATGCTAGACAGTGACTAACAGCAAGTTTCAAGTTTCATTTCTAAACAACACATGCAAGAAACTGTACTGTGCTCAGTAGTGTTCCCCAACACACAGGTTGACCTCAACTGAGAGTGTGATGTCATTTAGACTCAGGGTCTTTATAGATATAATTACTTATCCCTGGAAATAAAGTCCTCTTTAACTCCAAAGAGTGGGCCAGGGAGATGGCTCAGTAGAATAAGCACTTGCCTGGCAAGCACAGGTCCTGAGTTTAATCTCTGGTACCACAAAATCAACCAATCAACCAACCAAACAACCAGTCAATCCAATGAGTGAGTCCTTTCAAGAGGAAGGGACTCAGAGACACACAACAAAAATGGTGCTGTGAAGACAGATAACACTAGAGCAATGCTTTGCTCCACAAGCCATGAAATGCCAAGGACTGCCAGAAGCTAGGGAAAAGGCACAGAGCCAAATCTCTGTGAGCCTCCGAAATTAATCACCTCTCTGGCACCGGAGTCCACACTGTCAGTATGAACTCCAGGACTATGACACAAAAAAATTCTGGGGTGTTTTGTTAAGACGGTTGGTTGGATTTGGTCTTTTTTTCTTTTTTTTAAAGACAAGTTATCGGGGGCCAGCGAGATGGTTCAGTGGTCTAAAGCGCCTGCTTAGGAGGGCTCAGGCAACTGCGGGGACTGCAGTTCGATCCCCGGCACCACATGCTGCGCTAGCGCCACCACCAGGGCAGGCTGAGCCAGCCACAAAATGAATAAATAAAAAAACAAACAAACACAACAAGCAAACAAATAAATAAATAAAAATAAAATTTTTTAAAAAAAATAAATAAATAAAAATAAAGACAAGTTATCACTACGCAGTTCAGGCTTCCCCTAAACTCATTCTATCACAGGTTGGCCTCAAATTCACCATGATTCTCCTGCCTCAGCCCCCAAGTGCTGGGATTACAAGTGTGCACCATCATGCCTGGTTAAACTTCTAGTTTTGAAGCCACTCAAGTGCTGTACTCTAGCAGCCCAAGAAACTCCCAAACAATGGTATAGTAAGTCCCCAACCTATAAACCAGTTCTGTTCTGGGAAACGTGGACTTTCTGTAAGTCAGGCGAAGTTACGCACCTTTGACACAAATATACAATACAATGCATAAAAAAGTCAGGTCTATTCATATCTGTGAAGGTTCATAATTCAAATGCTGCTAAGTTAGGGACTTACTGTTGGAGGAAGTGGATACTGCTGGAATTCACACAAGACTTGCAGAAGTGACTTTTCAAGTGGGTAACGAGATGACAAGACAGCAGTGAGAAAAAGCCTTCCCTGCCTCCAAGAGACAGAAGCAGGTAAGCTGGAATTTTACTAACAAACGGGAACATCTGAGGTTACTCAGAAGAGCAGGAAAGGATGCTTTCATAGAGCCCGCAGAGGGAGAGCAGCCCTGCTACTGATACCTTAAACTTGGGACTTCTAGCCAGGAGAACTATCATCCCTCACCTAAGGAACTCTGTTACAGCAACCTAGGAAACTAAAACAACTAGCAATTCAGGGATTAAAACACTAGGTCGAGCAGCCAACTGTGTAATCATCAATGACCTCTCTGTTATGCTTTCTCCACCTCAAGACCAATTTATTGTTCTTGCACCAAAAGGCAGTTGTTAGGATGAAATGAAGATTGTAAAGTGCTGAGCTGGAACTGGGTGGAATGATGCACACTTGCGAGCCTAAGGTGAGTGAGATCGCTGCAAATTTGAGGCCAACCTGGGACATCCAGTGAGCTTGAGGCCAGCCTGACCTATATGGACAGACCTGGTCTTTAAAGAAAAAAGTCAATAGGCATTGTAACAGGTCCTAAGAAACATTTTTGGTCCTACACTTTCATAGCCATAGAGTCTTGGACAAGTTGTTTAACCTCTCTGAGCCTTAGTCTCTTCATCTATAAAGAGCAGATAAATACATATAGCATCTAATTATTAGATTTTGTGAGGATGAATGAAAAATGTACATCAAATGCTTAGGACAATGGAAAGCCACATAAGGCTCAGTTGGTGCTTCTCTGGGCCATCCTTATTTGTTCTCTATCACCACCCAGAGGTTTCACTTGCAGGTCCCTAATACTAAGGTCTCCACCGCTGATGCCTACACAGAAAATCTAAGACAGCAAAGCTTGTGTGAGCGTGGACAAAGCACCTCTGGCCTCTGGAGCCTAAGGTTGCTCAAGAAAGACAAGGCCAGTAAGAATGAACACTCAGAAGGCTGGGGAGGGTAGAGGGACCTAAATGTAACTCATGTCCTAACTTGTTCACAGCAGCGCTGATAATTATGAGCTCCTCTTAGGAGCCTGGAGACACAATGGCTGTAGGTTGTTCAAAGATGGTACCAGAAACACTGGCTTGCTACATGCCAGAGGTCAAAACGAGACCCTACCCCTCACCATGTACTAAACTAAAATCAAAATGAGTAAAAGATCTAAATATTAAAACAGAAACACTAAATCTGGTAGAAGATAAACTAGCTGGAACTCTTGAAAACACTGGTATAGGTAAAGACTTTATGAGGAAAAAAAAAAAAAAAAAAGCCCAACTGCACAAAAATATCACAAAGAATCATCAACTGAGATCTTACCATATTAAAAAGGTTCTGAACAGCAAAAGAAATCACCAAAAGAATTCAGAGACAACACAGAGTGGGGAAAAAATTTGCCAGCTCTCCCTCTGACAAAGGACTACTAGCTAGAATATATATTTAAGAAAAAAAAAACCAAAAAAGGAAAAAAGATTGGACCCTGCCCAATTTAAAGACCCCATCCAAAAATGGGCATCTGAAAGAGACTCTACTCAGAGTAGTAGAAATGTCAAATAAATATGTGCAAAAATATTCAACATCATTGATCATTCAAGAGATGCAAATTAAAACAACACTGAGCTTCCATCTCACCCTGGAAAGAATGTTTAGTATCAAAACTCAACCAGTAATAAATGCTATCAGGGGTGTGGGGGGAAAAGGAACCTTCCTCTTCCACTGTTAATGGGAATGCAGAGTAGGGCAATGACTGTAGAATTTTGTGTGGAGATTCTTCAAAAACTAAAATCAGAGGTCCCATCAGGACCTAGCTACTTCCCTTTTTGGTGTGTTCACAAAAAAAAAATATATGCATTCCCATATTTATAGCAGCGCAGTTTGTGATAGCTAAATCTTCGAAATAGCCAAAATGGCTATCCATGAATGAATGGATAAAGACGATGCGGGTTTTTTTTAAGTATAAAGGAGTATTACTCTACTTTAAAGAAGAATAATCTTGAGACATTTCTAACTAAATGGATGCACCCCAAGACCAAACTCTTAAGTGAAACACACTGAACACACACGTTTAAATTCTGCAATTTCTCTAGTGTGAGAAACCAAGTGTAAATAAGCACCAAAATGTATAACAGATGTTGTGAAATGGGAAGAAAACATTCAAATGTGAAGAGGAACTAGGGAACAGAGAGGACAGGTGAAGGGAAAAGGAAAAAAGAACAGAAGGAAAAAGGGAAACAAAGCTTTTGTAAATAAGGAGGGGAAGAGGGGTGAAAGGAGGATGGGGAATGGGGAAAAAAAGCAAGACATACCACCAATTCCCTATGGTGAATGTTAGCATTATGTATATCTAAAACATACCAATAATTTTTTAAATGCGAAAGAAAATAAACATGGCTGTTAACTACTAAAGGTCTATAGAGAGGACAAGCCCCAGACCCAGTGACTCATACAGTGACCTAATTTTCACTTACAATGACAATATAGCATTAAACTCTCCACCAAAATGTGAGTGCTAAATAACCTGGTGACAAAGGTTTCCATGCCACCATAACAAGATGCACACCATGCACATGTGCATGCGCACATGCGCACACGCATACACACACACACACACACACAGTCACAATGGACACATGATCAGAAATCTGGGCAAGAAAGAACACTACAGATATTTTAAAAAATAACTGATCCGAACTGGCCAAATAGCTCAGTGGATTAAAGCGCCTGCGCAGGGGCGGGGAGTGCAATCCCGGAGCCTGCTGTGCATGCTGGCCTGCCCCAGACCTGCCTCTGGGGTGTACTGGGATGGCAATTGAGACTGGGCAAGGTGGCACAAACCTGTAATTCCAGCTCTTGGGAGGCTGTAAACAGGCGGATCACTATGAGTCCATTCTAGTAGTGAGACCCTGAACACCCTATAGACCCTTCTCTAAAATTAAAAAAAAAA
>PVKN010025815.1:0-14007 GCA_004027915.1 Capromys pilorides
TCTATACACATGTAAAGGGATGAGGAAATTGTGGCTCACAACTATATTACTGAAATGGGAGTTTCTTATTTGCACCAATATGGCTCAAGTTAAGGATACGTAACTTAATTATTCTTTGGTAAAGATTTTCTATGCTATTTGTTTTTGCTTTTTACATCTACAACTGTCATTTATAGGCATCTGCTTCAGTTTTCTATTAATGATTTGCAATGCATGGAAAATATAGACTTTGGATCTAGAAAGGAATCACCACAAGATTTTTTTTACAACCCATTTAATTTTTAAAAAGCTAAAATTTATGAGATGCAGACCACATTTCTGCACTAAAAAAATATCTCTTCAAAGATTTCTTTTTGTTTTGAATGTGAAGCTCAAGATCAATCAACTCAGGGTAATGGTAGGCAGATCTGTCATTGTCATATCTGCAGAGAATCAGCCACAAACCCGATTGTGTCTCCAGCAGTGGTGGTGAACCTTTCAGAGCTCTCAGCGATAGAAAGCCCATTGAGGCATGCATGCCATAGGTTCGCCACCACTGGTCTACAGTCTTCTCTTATCTACCTGCCATAGAATTATGAGTTGGGAGGACTAACGATTTACTTAAAGGGGATGTTCCATTACTCAGATACCAATGCAACATTTAATTTAAACATATTTCCTTGTGTGAGAACACTAGATATGTTCAATGTTATTTCTATTACTATACTCACAAATATCTACAAGATATATCAGATATGGTGATGAATCCATAACAAAATATAAATACATAATCAATTGATACATAGCTGGGTAACTAAGCCAAGGCCACTAAAAATATATCTGTGCTAGTCTGTGTGCTGGGTCTCAATCATTCAACAGAGAAGAAGATAGTTTTTTGCCAAAGCTTAAGGACCAGGCAACTGAGGTTGATGCTATGAAGAAAATAGAGCGGTGGAAAAGAGAAAGCTAGAGAGGATTTCTGCTAAACAGAAGAGGATAGATGAATGATATATTTCCCTTGCAGAAAGTATCCTACCTAGAGTAGAGAAGAAGGGAAGGGAGGAGGGGAGAAGAAAAAACAAGAGGGATAATAGAGGGAAGGACGGCCAAAATACGGTAAGTGTGTGACCGTGCGTGCACAGATGAGACCCACTATTCACTTAATTAATATGCACTTAAAAGGAAAAGTGATGCATAATCAATGTGTCCTCTAGCAGAGTTCAAAGTCTGTTGACAGGCGTTCTCCAAATCCCTCCCCTTCCGAAACCTCATCAGTACAAGTGAAACAGGTTATTTGTCGACATACTGTGTTTTACATTTTAACTTTTGCTCCTAAATACAGGAAAGGTGGTTGAGATGGTAACTCACACTGTTGCCCATGCTGGCCCTTCCTTCCAAGGCCCAAGTGATCTCCTCTCAGCCTGCTGAGTGCTACTGGACTCTAGGCCCTCACCGCTGCACCCAAGCACAACAAATATGCTTAAGGTGGTGGTGAGTCAATACTGCGGCTTATCCATGTACCCTGAGCATTCACAGTATTATTTCAAGAAGAATAACATATCTATCATTATTTCCTGGAAAATTATTAAAATATCCACTTGCACTCATGCTATTCAGTGAAAGAGTAACATAAGCATTATTACTTGATGCCAGGTGGTATATAAACGAAGAATTCTGAAGAGTTTTATCAAATTCAGAGCTTGCCTAAAGTTAATACAAGTATTTTGAGTAGTATTACTATTTTTTGCTTTTAATGGACTAATTAAGACACAAGAGGTATCATAGTTTTCTCAAGTTTCATGTTTCTAAGAAGAGCAAGCAATCAGAATATTCCAGAAAATGGAGATGAAAATGCACATGCATTAAATGTGAAAGCTCTATGTGCAGTCACAATATAGTTTACTTCTTTCTACTGTGCCTGAGTTCCCCAAACACTGTTGAGATGATAGGTAGCATCTCCCTGTGTAACACCAACCAATTCAAAAAAGACACCGCAGCATCAAAACCTACCTTGAGAGAGCAAACACCTGTGGAAGATTCCTTAGCCAATCCCATCTTTATCCTTTCCTACACTCTTTAGGACTTGATCTTCTGGGAAGAATGGAATTCCCTACCTCGATCTCTGCTCTGCTTCACCCAAAGCTAGGAGCCAAGCTTTGGAGCAGAAATGGTGGGTAATCACTACAAGAAGGCGAACCCAGCAGAATTGGTGGTCACTTCAGAGGAAAGCATGAGGGACTGAACCTGTGCATGGGAGAGGGCTTGGTGTGACTGAGGGCACCACGCCAACGGATTCATTCTTGCTGTATTAAGTCATCTTCAAAGTGAAGCTAGGCCGTGCTTCCCATTTCCCTGCAGTGATACAGAGCCTACTCACAGTGAATCAGGTGACAAAAACTTTGGTTCACATCCAGTTTTGTGGGAAGACAGTCATCGAGTAATTTGTCTAGCTGGAGGAAAGACAGAGATCTACGTGTCACATTCTCTCTCATTAAGGGAACTGCCAGTGTTCCTACCAACATGGATTTATAAGATATTTTTTTTGAAAGGGTGCTGAACACTGTCATGCATTTTATGGGCTGTGTTGCTGCAGACCCAACTCAAGTATGCAAGTTAAATGATTGGGTAGTCAGGAAGATAAAACTGGGGAGCAAGGTGTAGCACCGCAGGAAGATCAGAGGGAACAAAGTGGGCTTGGTGAATGGTGACTATAAAGACTGCACGTCCATTGGTTTCCAAGCCTTTGGAAAAATGTGTGGCCATGTACTTGCTCTGCATGTCACTGGCTTGACATAGCTGCCTGGACTCCACTTCCCAGCTCCCAAGTCACTTTATCTTGTGTTTTGATTTGTATTTAGGTGTCCCCACCAAAGCCTCATGTAGGCCCTGGGATAGGCTTCTAGACTTTGTGATTAATTCATGATCCAGTGCTGGGGTTATGGGTGTGACTGCTACACCCCACCTGGGACAGATAACGTAAATGCAATTTAAGTAAGAGAGAGATGCTCGTTCTCTGCCTCTGCTGCTCTGCCCCTCCTCCTCCTTTCTGTCTCTTGCTTTTTTACTGTTTTTTATATTGATGAAGTGGCACCCTGCCTTGGAGCCAGCCAAGTACGGACTGAAACCTTCACAAACTTTGAGCTAAAAAACCCCTTCCTTCCTTCATTTTGGGTGTCAGGTATTGTGTTCCAGCAAATGAGAGAAAAGTAACTGAGACACCTTGGAAGCTAGAAAGTGGTTACAATGGAGATGCATGCCTGCACCACAGATACAATGTCATGGATCAACTCTTGTCTTTTTTCTGCTCTAAAGATAACTGAGCCATCAGTAACTCAAAAGATCTGTATAAATATTTTGTAAAAAAAAAAAAAAAACAACTTTAGCAGCTTTTTTAGGAAAGTATAAAAACTCACATATTTACATGAAATCTTCTATTTTTAACAATGTTGGTCACCCTCTGCTTATCCCATAAGCATGCCTAGGTGGACACTCCACTCTCAGGTCCCAGCTGATGGCCTTCCACAAACTCATGTTTGTGAGACATTCTTACCTGCTTCTATGTACTTGGGAAATATGTTTAAATATGTTTTAAATATACTTTTTAAGAATGTAAAGGGCACTGCAGAAAATATTCAGCAGAGCCTTCTTTGCTTTGTATGAAACAAAGTGTAGCAAGATAAATCATAGAAATAACAATTAAATTATCAGGGCCTTTTACAGTTATATGAAATCCATTTATTCCTCGGGAGACTTGCTTGTAACAATGTCTTTGTGAATATTAGGTATGCCATGGTTACATCAATTTTATGGAGCAAGAAGTGCTCTGATGTACACACTGATAGAGTCCTTTGTGGAATGTTCTAAAACAGTCTCCCCTTTATACCGTCCTGAACTGCTTACACTTCAATCTAGGATTAATGATCCCAGATACTTGATTTCATGGCTTGGCGTAGTGCAGAGATTAAATTACTCATAATAATAACGACGGTGATAATAAAATTATAGCCATCCATACATAAGGCATTATTCTAGGCATGAATTACTTCCAACCTGATTCATGAATCTGGAAGTGTTACTACCCAATTTGCAAATGGAAAGATGAGCCGTGAGGAGCCTCACAAATCTGACCAAAGACTCAGTGCCTGAAACTGAACTGGTTCTGAAGCAAGTCTATGCAGCCCTGTGACTTTCTAACAGAACACGTGGAAATTTAAAAAACATCCGAGTCTATTTTGAGTATAGAGCTTTATGTCATCAATGGAGCACCGAAAGCTTGATGACTTAGGTAGCACATTGTTGCTTCCAACTGAGCTGACTCAAATGACCTTGCTTTTCTTATCAAAGCCCAGTCTATATTCACAAAGCAGCCAACATAGGCCTTTTCCAGACTCCAGTCTCTCCAGGCAGGTCTCTGGCCTGAGAACCCTCCGCCCAGGCCCTAGGTTCAGCTTGCATGCCTCTAGCCCTCACCAGTCCTCCTCTGCTCCAGGGTAACACCCCCTGGCTCCAGATTTCCAGTCTTTTACCTCTGGAAAATATGCCACCAATATATAATGAAAATAAAGGAAATGGCTAAAGCATAAAAATGTACAGCCTGGGAAGTCTCTCAGCGCTTTACAGGAAGTAGCATGTAATCAATTTTATTGAGATGAGGAGGCTTTCTGAGGTCATATCCAACCTGGAAGTGTACTTGACAAAGCCAGTGCTGTAAGTGCCTCTCTTACTTGGAGTACTACTAATTACAGAGGCAGACCCTGGTCTAACCCACTCGATAAGTGACATGTATAGCAGATATTTAATATACACATCCTGAAGGAAAGAAAAATTAAATTCTTTCCTCAGACAAATGATTGCACTAAAAACTATGCAAATACATTTGATGAGACTATATTTAAGTTTGAATTTCAAAATGCTGCTGACAGACTGCCAATTCATAGCGGCTTCAATTCTTTTATTTCAAATGCATAATAAAAGAAAAACAAACATTTCAACAAAAACAGGGTGAGATGCTAGAGTTCAACACAAAACAGGGCTTGTGAATAATGAATGGCAGGGCCCAGCATCCCAGAAGGGAAATCTGCTTCGGACTGGTGATGGGACACTTTTTTCAGTACAAGCAGAAGAAAGCAACCACTCTCTTCCACGGCATTTAGAAGATTCTCAGATTTGTGCATCTTGGGTCCCAGTTTGTCCCCAGCATTTTGTTTCAACATCCGGGGCTCCTGGATGGACACCTTCTCAAACTGCTAGTTAGACCACAAACCAGAGAAATATGCTCTAACAGCTAACAAAGTCATAGCGCTTCATCCAATCAGGGCAAGTCTGAGGAGCAACACCGCTCAGCAGTACTGAGGAGCACGATTCCTTATTCAGGTGCTCAGCGCTGCTCAGCGTGGACCATCATAGGGAACAAAGCGTGACAACTCCACATTTGAGAAAAGTCAAAGTCATGGTTAAGGTTTACTTCACATAGTCACTTGTTTTTGTTTTATGTGTGTGTCTCTCTGTCTGTCTGTCTATCTGTCTTTATTAATGCACATTTGTATTGCATAATTATTTCTTTCCTGTGTGGAGTCGATCCATGAACACGATGCATTTCAATTCCCATTTTTATCCCCCTTTCCTCCCCTACCGTCTTCTTTTTCATTGTCTTCCTCCCTAAGAAAGTTCTATCCCCTTTTCTCCTATCAACTATCGTTTATTTTGCTCTGTATTTATGCCTCGGGTTTCTCCTTACTTTTGTTTTATGGGTTCCATGCCTCGAGGGCTCCTCACAGAGTCAGGCTTGTTTTCCTCTCTAGGATGGGCTCGCCTTTCCTAATCCTCTCCAGCCACATTCCACCCTCAGCTGCTTATCACGTCTTGCGCCCAGGAGGCTTCCCTGAAGCTTGTGCTTATGAAACAAAATTTAAAAAACAAGTCCAGCAGCAGTATTTCCATCTGTAGGGAAAGTTTTCCTCAATCCTATTCTCTCCCTGAACTTAGAAATAAGCATTTAGAACAATGCTCCAAACTACTGTTCATGTAGATTATCGTGTGCTCTTTTTTAAAACCATAATGACAATGGGACTTACATACTGTATGTGACCTCAAGACCACCTTTGGGAAACTGATACATGCTAAATGGGATAAAACACAATGAAATTGAGTCTCAAAGTCAGAAGCTTCTCAGTGCATAGGGTTTTGATTCATGTTTCCTAAAGAAATCTGGCAAAGGGGCCAGGGAGATAGCTCAGGGGCACAAGTGCTTCCCCGGCAAGCCCTGAGTTTGATTCCTGGTTCTGCAAAAAAAAAAAAAAAAAAAGCTTGGGGACTGGCAAGATAGCTCAGTGGTCTAAAGCACCTGCTTAGGCAAGCTTAGGCAACTTCAGGGACCATGGTTTGATCCCCGGCACCACATGCAGTGCCAGCCCCATCCCCAGGCAGGCTGAGCCGGCCATAACATAAATGAAGTTTAAAAAAAAGAGAAATCTGGCAAATAGAATCTCTTCTTATGTCAATGAGAGGAGTCTGTAGGCAAGCCACACGGAAAGGCAGTGGAGAAAGCAGAGTGGCAGGCTGCTGACCTGCAGGAGGAATGGCTGTGCCCTGCACAAACACCGGCTGTGAGCATTCAAGGACTTTCCACAGTTGGCGATGCTCCTCAACCTCGTGCTGGGAATCTCACACAAGCAAGAATACTTGTTGGGAAATATAATTCAATGTTTCTCACCTACAGCTGCATGTTGAATACACCCAGAAAGCTTTAGAATTGCTGACCTGGGATCCAGCCCCAGAGAGATCTATGATTTGGCCTGGGTCAGGGTTCCAGGGCATGGGTGTTTAGACCGTACCCGGGGACCTTGTCTAGGAGAGACAGCCCTTGGTAGATTTTCTCCAAGCGAGTTCAACTGCTTGCTTACATCATGACCGTATCATTCCTTATGGCTGGAGAAGGCTGGGATTTTCAGAACATACAAAATTCAACATTTCCTCTCTAAGAAGGGAAATAAATCGTTCATTATTCCTTGCCCCCAAAAATGTAAACAGGAATCCATTTTCTTGCTTCATGAGTAACTACCAAGTCCGTGAAAAGTCTTTGAAAGAATCCAGAGAGCTTCAAGCATACGAAAGAAGCACCTTTGAAAACAGAAGTGCAGCACAGAGAGTATGATGTGGAGAGAACGTTAGTGTGCCGATGGAGATTGGGTGCCACCAGCCGTCCGGTCCACGCCCTCTGTAGGGGAAGCTGGGAAGTCTCCTTCCCTGGGATCCTCACCGCATCTGTGCTGCTCAGCATTCATTTCCTTATCTGAGTACCATCCTCCCCTATTTATTCCATGGTTCTTAGGTAATTTTTTTTTCCCCCTTAAAGGAAGTTCTTGTTTCCATACTATTGTTAAGATACTTAAGTGAGCCTTACAGAATGACTTTCATCATGAAATATTCTCTCTTGCTTCCTAAGAACCTTGTGGAAATCCCTAAAATCTGTTAGGGAAAGTCTGTCCCTATGGAAGAAAGAACGAGGAAGCTTACCTACTGGAAAGTTTAGAAAATAAAACCCATACAAAGACATGAAATTAAAATTCCATTAAGTTTATGAGACTGCTGTACAAAGTGGACACTTTAACGTTTTTCTTACGTTAAACAAACTAACTGTGCTTATTTTATTTTTAAGGGCCAAGAACTATCATTCTTTTCCTGGCACTTATGACTCCACTTAGCATATGCTGCAAAGCCTGTTTTTCTTCCTGTAAGCTCTGCAGGAAAACAATTAAGATTTTCCTCTGCTAGCACTTTCTCTAGGCGGCAACAAGATTATGAAAAAGAAGTACATAAATAGGCATTTAACCACTTCCATGGATAGTGGATATGACCAGAAAGTTCTGGGGAGAATAAAGAGAACTTGCTGAGTGCAGAATCCAGTCTTTGCTTTCTAGTACTCAGTGATGGGACCTTTCTCTTCCTTTTAGGCCAACGTCCCCTTTCTTCTCAAACTAAAATTTGGCCAGCATCATGAGTGCATGTGCTACAGTGACAGAGAAAAAGAGTTGAGGTTTTGCTTGAAACCACTACAATGCGTCACTTCTCCGTGTGTGTGTGTGTGTGTGTGTGTGTGTGTGTGTGTGTGTAGGTTGGGAGAGGGTGGAAAATGACAGCTAAACTATCTCAAAATAACTATGGGCAAATAGGCTCCACAAGAATAGTATGTCTGTACTGTGTGGGTAAGATAGATCTCTCACTGAAAATTCAAACCTGCAGTAGACTGTAAGTTGGAAATTACCAGTAAGAAAACCGAAAGAAGCCGGCAGGCTAAAGCAGTGGGCAAGAGGAGCTCTTCATGCTATCAGACCCAGGGGCCCACATCCCAAAGGGTCTTTTCAGTGTGCATTGCCTGCTTGTTTTACTTCCTTCCTAAATACAGATTAGTGCCCAGGACTAGGCCAGACCTGACTCCTAATGCAGGGCAGAAATTGCACTAATGCTCTTCCTGAAACAGAGGGAAATCAATCCAGGCAAAGCCCACTCCTTCCTCAGGGATAACCCCAGGAGAGACCCCAGAGGAGAAGGAAGTTGTGGCCACAGTGTAGCATTTGGTTTACCTGTAGGTCAGAAGTACTGCTCTTGGTTTTTGTTGCTGATGTTGTTGTTTTTTGTTTATTTGTTTGTGTTTGTTTTTGTTTTATCTTGGAGTTACTCCTCCCCAACGCTCTTGGCTAACATTCTCTAAACTGCGAGGTCCCGTCTATTAAGAATTTTTACAGTCAGGGAACTGTAGGGAACAGCCATAGCAGAGATGCACGTGAGGTCCACAACTGCTGTCAAAGCCTGCGACCAAAGGGGAGGGCCAGAGGAGCTTGAGTGACGACAGCAGGGAGAGTGGACATGACACGAAAGAGGATTTCCTCAGAGCCTGCTGTGTGGCCCACTTGCCTCCAAAGGGGACCCTTCCTTCCTCTTCTCTCTTTTAAAAGTGCCCTGATTGCTTTCAGGAGAGGAAATTAATTCAGATGACCCACGTTCAGAAACAAACCCAGAGGTTATTTGTGAAAAGCAAATGTTTCTGCGGAGAAGGCAGAGGCTTTGGGAAGCAGAGATCATGCCTGTCTCACACCGTGAGCACTGCTCCGTTCCCAGCAAGGCTCCCTGCGCCAGCCTGCCTGCTCCTCTGTTTGCAGCCGCCTCCAGAGAATTCTCTGCCACGGCAAAGCTGGGGACATTTACCTCCTGCAGGAACACTAATAGCTGGCAGTTTTCTTTTCAGCTCATCTACTTCCGCAGCCCCCACCCTCGAATGTTCCTTCCAAGTTTGCTCTTGCCAAGGCCTAGGAGCACTTAACACCCTCTTGGCTGTACTGATACCTCCGTGTTGATTTATACTGCAAGAAGAATGGTGAAGTTCCTCAGTAAGCTGGGTCTCCTCCATTATACTGGTCTTCATCTAACAGCCAGGAGAATAGTGGCTGAGAAGATCAGAGCTGTTTCAACCCAGTCCCATGCACTTTTCTCTAAAATACAAAGAGAAATAGTAACTTACAGAAACGCCCTATAGCGCTAGTCCTTAGCTGCACTCCAGTGATTTTTCCCTCCAGGGGACATGTGACAGTGACTAGCAATGTTGTTTTGAAAAATCACACCTAGCAATGAGGAATCGGCTACTGGCATCTAGTGGGGACAGATCCTCCAAGGTGCTAAAAACAATCTAAAACACACATCTGAGCAAAGGCTCACCCAGCCCCAAATGTCAGTCAAACCATAGCTGAGAAACCTTGCCCTTCTCTGGGGCTTTGGACACTTGCACACTGAGCTCACTCCTCTCTTGCTTTTTTTATTTATTCATTTGAATAATTTGGACAATAAACACCTCCTCCTTCCCAATGTTGACCCAAGTGTGGGGCTATGAGATTGAATGGAAGGAGCTGAGGCCAAGTATGCTGTGTCTACTTCTCTTGGGCAAATAGCTAATGCAGGGGATGCTCCCACCACTCCAGCCCAGTCTCTGGCCCATTCCTGCCCTGTGTTGCTTTTAAACAGTCCCCTGGAAAATATCATAAGGCCAGGGGCTAAGAGCAAATTAAACTTGGAGATATCTAATCCTGCTTTCCTCTCAACTAATATTTAAAAAAAAAAGATATTGGATCAAAGCAAGCACACATTTGATTTAGGAAAGAAGTTACAAAACCATTTGAGAATCAATGCTCAACTATTTTAAGCACATCAGTGTGGAACTACAAAGGCCAGGTGGGTGATTCTGAGCTCGAAAGCCTCAACATCTCTCAAGGGACTTGTAAGCCAAAGTCATGGGCCCCCTAGCTAGGGGATCTATTCCATAGACATGGGGTACAGCTCTAGAACTTCTGCTTCCAGTGAGTTTCCAGCTCATGCTTAGGGACACCCCTTTGAAGGCTACTGGATGAGGTTAGCCATCTTTGATTCCGCAGAATTTTTTCAATAAGTCAGATGGGCAGATAGAGTTTTAAACCAGGAGCTAGCCTCGTAGAGAACTCCATCTTCCTTCCTCCAGGTAAGGAAAGTCAAAATTAAACCAATCTACTTGAAGCAAGAGGTTTACGAAATAGTAGGAGTCATGATGTCTCATCAGAACCCTGGTTCTGGGCATGGAAACTGCTCAGTCTGTAGGGCTAGGCTATGAGCTCTCATTTCTGATTTTTAGCTCCTCTTGTCTTACCTACTTACAATGTTATGGAAATTATTATATTAAATATCAAATTGTATTGTAACACTAGAGGCAAATTGACGTAACAATGCCTATTGTTCAGGAGGTAACTTGAAGCCACAGGAAGCAGCCAGAGTTCCATCAAAGGGCTATGATCTTGGATGAGGGTTTCATTCTTTTCCAAGCTCTATAAACTGGAAAAATATATGCCAGAGGATTCCTCTGTTTGGCTTATGAAGCTCTGGTAAAAAGGAGGATCATAGACATATCATTACCATTGGATTCTTAAAATCTGTGAGTAGTCCCAGCCTCGCCTAGCAAAGTCAAATATCGACTCATATAAAGCACCAAGTTAGAACAGTTATTTAAAACAATATTTGTTGATAATTTACTTGGCTCTGCTAACCATCTACAGATTCCTAACATCTCCAAATTTTCCCTGCAAGCCATGACCCCAAAATACACTTGACATAGGTGAGTTCTTTAACTGAAAAAAGCTAAATTTATGTATATTTAAAATTTTAAAACAAGATTGCCTATATGTATTTATAGTTTATTTAACTGCTTAAGCAAATGCAAGACTTTAATTTCAAATTGCATTTGAAATAATTTAAAATACACTTTTCAAGGTATCATTTTCCCATGTCTAAATTATAGGAAAGGTTATAGTCTTTCTCTTCACTTATCAATTATATCATAATAATAATGTCATTATAATAATATAATATTCATACAATATTACTAATATTAATAATGTCATAACATTTTCTTTTCAGATCATTATCCTTTGTGGGGACACAAAATCAAAATTACTTCAGTTTTCTGCATAAAACTGAAAATGAATGAGTATTAGAGCAGTAAGTTAAATATTCATTAAGAGCAGTTGTGGTATCAAGGCAGTGTTTTCTGCTTCACAATATTTATTGCATCTTTTGTATCTTATTTGCTATTTCAATTTCTTACACTATGGTACCTGTATGTGTGTGTGCGTGCGTGCATATGAATGTGTGTGTGCATATGAGTGTGTGTGTCTTTCATACATGTGTGGTATATTTCACATTCTTTGTAAAAGGGACTGTTGTCACAATTACAAATAATTATACATGAAATCTTGGGCAATGTTTTCATAATGTGTTTGAGATTTCTACCAACAGATCTGAATGTGAGTAAAATGTCCACAATTTTCTTCTACAGGTCTCTGTTCAAAGAGAGGCAAGCATTTTGGAAACTGTGAATTAGCTGATTTTCCCAGCATGCTTTCTTCAACTTATTTTTGACATAGGAATTAGTGGTTCCTATCCAACTAGATGAGCATGGAGACAGCCAACACCATTGCCATGTGTGAAGCCGATCCCATCCCTTCAAAGGTCTTTTATTTGTCACTGCCAATAACTGTTTTCTGATAATACTAAACAGAAAATCTGCTTTCTTAGCCAGTTCATCAGTGTTGCTATCTATACACATTACTCTGCAATTTAAGTTTTTAAACAATTTAGTATATGGCAGATTTCATATTACTCATCATCTACATACAAATTACCAGTGTAGAAAATCCACACAAGTGTACCCTAGCAGTACCTGTACTAGGGAAATGCAAGCCAAACTCTTCTTAGAAAGGCATGAAACATTTACCAGCTGTCTGAAGAAATCCTGAACAGTCCATAGAATCCCTGAAACAATGGATCTCCGGGCTTCATCTGTCCTTTCTGCAGCGTTGCCTCCATTTCTTTCGCTCTGATGCTTTTCCTATTTGCAGGCAGACTGCACATTTGTTTACCTAAGTTATTTGCACAGGGTAGGGCTGGCTGGGGACAAGAACCACCCAGGGAATGCAGCTGAGGGACCCAGAGCAGGGAGCTTGATCCTAGATGGGAAGAAGAAGGTAGCGATGTGCAGAGATGGCAGGGAAACAGCGAGGACAGAAAAGAACATGCTAGAAAGTTCTGGTTTTCTGTTGCATCTAAATAAAAGAGGAAATGATAAAAGGTTGTTGGCATCCATCTCAGAGGCACTCAGGAATGTCCATATGACCTTCCTTTGAGAGGACCCATTCTTCCATCATTACTAGCTACACTTTCCCTTGATATTTCCTTTAAATGTTGCTGACATCATGAGACAGAAAAAAGATGTCAAATGGCGTCTTAATTGTGAGAATACGCAACAATGTTAACCAAGGTATTTTAATCCCTTATTTTCATTGCTCAGACATGTATACATATAAACAAACAGGGTAAAGACAGTCTGCCTGACAAAGAACTCCACAATTGTATAAGCAAAAGCAAATAGAAAGATGTTTAGTTCTTTAATGGATCTTTTTTGATAAAATTGCGGGCAATAAAACTTAAAGAAAGTTGCAACTAAAATTTCTCTTTAATGGGACAGAATATATTGGAATGAAAACAGCCACAGTGCTTCCCATGTAGCACATGTAAGAAATTTTCCTATGTTGGGGCTGAATATGCCCTATTGTTAAAACCTCCTATGGGTTCACACATCATTGCTTTGAATCAGTGACCATAGTTGCCTTCACAAGCTGATGTTTGTATGCAGTAGTTGTTGGTGGTGTTAATATTTCTCTGTGCTTAACTAAATCACAAATTCAGAGGCTCTGGATTTGAGCTGCCATTTTTATACGAACATTAAGCATAACATTTGGCCAAACTAGTAATCAAAAATATTAACTGACTACATGATAAATAAATGCCTAAGAAGTTTGAGGCTTGCTTCTCAAAGACCTAGTTGGATCCTGAGTGTCCAAATGGTGTATATTTTATGTGTTTTACTTATAATAAGTAAGTATGCATAACACTTATGAATTTTTAAAATTTTGTCAAATGTTGCATTATATCATCGTTAAGAGAAAGTCATGACTCAGAAACATGATTACTTCCAATCAGCAGTTGGTGGTATAAAATTAGTGAATTAGTAAGTGACCACATTGCTTTGTTCTCCTTGCTGTTATTAATTCATTCAGTGTTTATTAGCATATCACAATATCTTGTATTCGAATTTATCATTAAGACTTACAATGACATAAAGTTGATAGAAATATAAAATACAACCAAATGTGCTGAATCACCAGATAATAGCAGTATTTGTGGTATAAAATCAGGTGCTAATGAACAGAGTGGCTACTGGTGGAATTAACAAAAATTAATTAGAACAGCAAAGTAGTCATAATTTGTCCAGTTGTTAAACAGATTTTGATCATTGATGAAAACATTAAAGTTGTAAGGGAACACAAGTAACCTAATTACTTCTTAAGACATGATAAATAATTTACAAAGTGATTTTTAATTCATAAATATTTCTGAGGAAAAGATATTTTTACAGAACAAAGAGCTAAAGATCAATAGTCAACACCCAAAGCT
>PVKN010025816.1:0-14007 GCA_004027915.1 Capromys pilorides
GTCCAAATTCTGTTGATTTCAATTTCTGAAGGTTTTTAGAAAATTTTATTGGGAATATTTCACAGGAAAATATATTACCAAAAATGTAAATTTTGTAATCTAAATTGTTTTCCTCTCAGCCCACTGTTGGTGTGTCAGTTCTTCTTCTACCCTACCTGAAAAGAAGGGACAACTGAAAAGATAACATAGGGGAAAGGGAAGCTGATGAACAGGTAAAATTCCATCAAAGCTTTCCTGGAGCTCTGGGTTTCAAATTCATTAACTGAGTATCTTTCCTTCTGGTACTGAGGGCTTTAGTGGTGAGCTACATCCAGAAAATGATTTTTAAATTTATTTATTTTTTACTTTGAGATACTGTTTCACTAGATTGCTCAGGCTCTGCCTTCCTTCCTTTCTTTCTTTCTTTCTTTCTTTCTTTCTTTCTTTCTTTCTTTCTTTCTTTCTTTTCTTTCTTTCCTTTTTCATTTCCTCTCTCTTTCTCTCATTCTTCCACTCTCTTCATCTCTTTCTTGCCTTCCTGCCCCCTCCCTCTCTCTCTTAGCCTCACTAGGTATCCAGGCTGCCCTTGAACTCACACTGTATCCCAGGCAGACATCTTTCTCCTTGGTCTCTTGAATGCTGGGGTTACAGGCTTGCTTCACTATGCCTGACCTAACATCAACTGAATTTAAACTGAAGCATACAATGGTAGTCTATCCCTGTCCTTCTGATTCCCTCCTACATTCATTCCTTTGCCCCTTCATTCCTTCATTAGACATGATGAGTAGCTTTCATTGAAATAGAGACTCTAGGAGACCCTGGAGCTGTGGTGTCATCAAAACCTTGGCTACTCGAAACTTCATTAAAGCAGTAGGTAGATGGATGCACAGGCAAGAGATAGTCCTGGATTCCTTTAAGCAGAAAGTGTGATAAGAGCTGAGGAAAGCTCCTTAGCACACCAGTATGGAGGAAGACTTGAACAAAGATATTTTTAGGAAGTACTGAAAGAAAACTACAAACTGTAATGGCAAACAATAACATCATAAACCAATTTTGTTTGTTTTTGTGGTCCTAGGGATTAAACACAAAGCTTTGTACTGAGCTACATCCTTAGTCCTTCTTGTACTTTTTATTTTGAGATGGAGTTGTTGAATTACTCACACTGGGCTTAAACTTTGATCCTCTTGCCTCAGCTTCCTAAAGGACTGAGAATATAGGCATGCCTCACAATACCTGGCTAACAACAATAACTTTTTTTTTTTTAAGATATAATATATGTAGGATACTGCCCTTGGTTCTGAAGTTAAAATTGCTAACAACAACAACAACAACAGCAACAACAACAATGGATACCAGTAAATAAATAAATAAATACGTACGTACATACATACATACATACATACATACATACCAAAGCCCAGAGTCTTACCCTGAGGGACAGTTATGGTTTTATTTATACAAAATTTAATTGATTAATTAACATTATTTATGCCCAGATTCTTGCAATACTTTTGCACACAGTCTCGCACTGAAAAATACATTCATCTGGTGTCCTAAGTACATGACCAATATATTTAATAAATGTTATTGATTTTTATTCTCTGCTATCACATCTATCCTACTAGGACTTGGGAATATGCTATTGAAAGGAGTTCATCTCTGCCTTGTATTACTATAGGCAGGTGAATTAGATAGAAATATAATAGGCAATCAACAGGCTCAGGCCTTTAAGGAGACAATATGGAAGATAAGGTGACCTTGCAACTTTGCAAGAGACAAGACACTCCAGCTATGGGTCACTCCTCAAGACAAACCTTAAACAAACACAGTCACATACTTCCCTAGGAATGGGTATCAGGGATTGATATGCTAAATAGGTATCAATCACCTTAAAAAAGCCTTAAAGAGTCACTAACTCAAACCCTAACAGGAAGAGTCCATGTCCTGTACTCATGCCTGCTTGCTACAACATGACTTGCTTCTTCATTTGGTACTGGATTTAATCAATTGTACCTGAGCAATGATGCTTGTAATCTCACTTGTTGACTATAGTTTTATCCTACCTCATGCCCTCCTAAGAGAGTTCCCATGTTCTCCACCACCTTACACCCACTTCACTGCATGGTTTTCCTCTATAAAAATCCCTGAAAGAGACAGCTTCCTGGGACAACTCTCTTGGGTCCTCTTTCTGTCCCTCTCAGACAGAAGCTTTTCCCCAATAAATATTCTATTCTTAACCTCCATTTGTTCCTAAAATTCATTCTTCAGTTTTATAGAACATGAACTTGTCCAGGTACCTTGTAGGTCAGAAGTTTCATTTTCCCCCTATATCAGTATTACGTATATTATGGTGGTGGTACAACAGGAATGAATATCAGATATATTAAATTTTCTCCTGAGAATAAACTTAGAATGATTGGAAGCCTATTTCAGGCTTGAGGTCAGGTGATAGTTTTGCTAGGGAGTTACTAGCATACTTATGCCCACATGGGCAGAAACTGAAGCCCATGTATACTAGATGAACTGCCCTCCTTCAAACATCTCTAGAACTTAGCAAAATTATTTAAGAACCATATCTGAGGTTGGAGGAAATAAAAGATAATTTACTCAGATCATTATTCAATTTTTTAAAAATTTTATTTATTTATTTATTTTTGTATTATGGCTGGCTCATCCTGCCCTGGGGCTGGGGCTGGCACAGCATGTGGTGCCGGGGATCAAACTGTGGTCCTTCCAGTTCTTAAGTTTTCCTAAGCAGGTGCTTTAGATCGCTGAACCATCTCGCGGGGCCCCCTTCAATTATTGATATAGTTACTCTAATCTTAATTTAGAATGACAGTTGAATTCAGCAATTTAGACAGTTTTACAAGCTACCAGGCAGCTGGAAAGCCATTTTTTGTTTCACTGTAGAGTTCTGAAGAATAAATATAAGCAATCAAATCAAAAGACTTGTAACTTTTTCTCTTATCTTTAAACTTATCTCTACTCAAATTTACTCAGACCATTACTCAATTATTGATACAGTTATTCTAATCTTAATTCAGAGTGGTAGTTGCATTCAACAGTTTAAACAATTTTACAAATTACCCGGCAGTTAGGACACCCCAGGATTGTTAGGGTGTCCAGAGTGGTTTGCCACCGTTGTAAATTACAGCAGTCCACAGCAATGATAGATGTTTCTTGTCTACCATACACTGGCACATTTAAATTATGTTGCATAGTTATTCTGTCTCTTTAAACAAGTAGAAAATTAAGCTTCAAGTTTAATTAAGCATTATTTTAAAAATTGGGTTTTCATTTGGAAAATTCACCCTGTGATTCTTCCAAGTTCTTTCTTCAAGAAAATAGATTGCATGTTTCATTGGGATTTGACCTTAATTAATCCTGTACTTTGTGATCCACCCTTTTGCTGAAATAGTCTTATCAAGAGGAATGCAAGCTGCGGGCTAAGATAACAATCGGTCATTAACTTCTGTGTGTGATGTAGGCTGTGGTACATGGGCATGGAATTCAAACCCCATTGTACACAGTAATGTCCAGGGCTTAGTGCTCGGTGGCCGAGAGACAAAATAAACTATGCAGAACAGCATCTTTACACAGTCTACACGGATTTACACTAGAGCAAACAGTCTGAAACATTCATAAAGCATCATGTGCGTTGGCATCTAGTCCTGCCGTGTCAGATTACACAGGGGCCGATTCATTCTAGCAATGCTAAGTGAAGTAAACAAGCAAAAGAGATTACTTTCCAAATAACATTATTTTAGTAAGAATGATTTGCAAAGGGATGCTATCATTTTACATTTTAAAAAACTTGACCATGTCTTCCTACTGTTTTATACACTGTCTTAGAGCAGTAGCTCTCCTTACTGACATAGTTTGGCTGCTTTCTGAATGAGAGTTTGAATTAATACTTGTTGCCTGATGATCTAAATCATACGCAGTCCAGATAAATAGAACACATCTGGTTTATAGCAGATGCCTCTGGCGTTGGTAATCTATTACACAGCGTAGCTTTTCTCTTCTGGCTTGGACATGCACCATTTCTCCAAGAAGTTTTTAACTTTGGGAATTTGAAGAATGCCTAGTGATGATTTCTTTATATTTGTGCAAGTAAGCAAAGAAACATCTAGTAACTCTCTGGCATGGTTAGGAGAATTCTGCACTTTTCAGTATCCTTTTTAGATTCAAGTTAACGTTTCTGATCATTAACAATTAACTAGTGCATGCTAGGTACTTTATTAACTGTTTGGAATGTAGCTGTGAATCAAAAAACTTTATAAATACCTGGCCTCAATTAATTGTGCACTTAAGAATAATGAACAGAGAACTTTTTTTTTTTTTCTTTGTTTTAGGGGAAGAGTCTACAGGGTTTTCAGAGTTTTACTACTATATTGGACTGGTAGTGATCCACCTGTTTACAGCCTCCCAAGAGCTGGGATTACAGGCATGGCACCACCACACCCAGTCTCAATGTCTCAGCATTCCCCGGGGACGGGGCACACACGGCAGGTGAACAGAGAACATTTTGAATGTACCCATCAGAGAAAAGATATATTTTTGAGGTGATGGATATACCAATTATATTATCTGCTCACTAAAGATGGTAGACATATATTTAATTATCATATAGTATCTCAAAATATGTATCATTATGTATAATAAATATGTATCTTATAATATATATATAATATATATATTAAAAATTTAAAAATACTTGCCCTCATGGAAGGTGTGGGTCACACACTGTTAAAGATGTTTATGTAAAAACTGTTTTTTTTTAGACTATAACTCTCCACTCTTTGCATCTCAGCCTTCAAATGCTAGGATTATAGATGTGGGCTAACATGGCTGGCTTGGCCTACAAGTTTTGCCATGGACATTCAGTGAAAATTTGATATATTTGAAAGATATCACAATAAAGTTTATACATTTTTCTTCTGTTCAGTTGCCATGTACTGTAGTCTGAGTATTAATGTCTGTCCAAGTTCATACATTGTAATCCCAACTGTCAATGGAATGGAGTTGAGAGACTGAGGCTTTTGAGAGGTGATTAGGTCATAAAGGTGATGCAGTTGTCCCTCAGAATTAGTGTCCTTTTCAAGGAGACTCCAATACCTTCCTCATCTTTTCTGCTATGTTAGCATATAGGGAGAATGAAAGCCATGACTCTGAAAGCTTAACCTACTAGAAAACTGATACATTTCTCAGTAAATGGTTAAAGATATTTTTTAAAGTTTTACCCATTATTTATCACAATGCTAGAGTTAAAAATATCAACTAAGGATAGAATTTTGCTTTCTTTTGTTTATTTTATATTTAGTGTAGGATCTACAGAGTCTACAGGGTCTCACTGCACAGATCAGACTCATAGTGATTCTCCTGTTTTTAGCCTCCCAAGTGCTGGGATTACAGGTATGTGCCATGCCCAGTCTCAATGGCCATATCAGTGTGCCTCAGGGGAAGGGCTGGCTCTGCAGGCCAAGTATCACACCCCTGGCCCCTGCATCTGCCTAAGCAGGCACTTTAATCCACTGAGCACCTGGCCAGCCCTATAGAATTACACACATGTAATAAGTTGATTTCCAACAGAGATACAAACGTGATTTCATGGAGGAATACTTTTTTCAATAAGATGAAAAAACTTCAGCGTGTGTACATACATGTGCATGCATGAACTTGTGTGTTATCTTGTCCATTATCACATATCATAAACAAAATTAACTCAGATCCCAAGCCACACTACAGTATTGAGCATAGAAATTTAAATTATAAAATACCTAGAAATATAGAAAGTCTTATATATATTATTTTCATTTATAAATTTTGCATTTGTTTATTTGTTTGTTTGTTTATTTATTTATTATTTTGTCTTTTTGAGACAGGGTCTTGCTATGCAGTTCAGGCTGGCCTTGAACTCACTTTTATAGCCCAGGCTGATCTCAAACTCACAACAATCCTCCTGCCTCAGCCTCCCAAGTGCTGACATTACAGGCATGCACCGCCATACCCAGCAATATATTTATTTATTTATCTAAAAGAAAATAATGAAAAAAGGTAATTTAGATTTTTTCAAAATTGATCTTCATCAAAATTAACCATTAGCATATGGGAACAAAGCTCCATCAGTAGTACTAGTGCTGCTTTATTCTGTTTTTGATTGATTAATTAATTTGATACAGGGTCTTATTACCCAGTTTAGACTCATAGTGACCCACTTGTCTCAGGCTTCCCAGTGCTGGAATTATAGGCATGCACTACTATGCCTAGTTTTGGGGTCAGCATGGAAGACTAAAGCTTCAAAGGCCAGCACGGCATGTGGTACCAGGGATCTAACTTGGGCCCTTCTGTTTGCCAGGCAGACAGGTTCTTAGACCACTGAATATTTCAGTTACTCTCCTCTTGTTGCTGGAACAAGTACCCAACACACAAAATGAAGGAAGGAAAGGTTTATTTAACTCACAATCACTGGAGGTTTCAATCCATACTTGGCTGGCTCCAAGACAGAGTAGCACATGACAGTGAGCAACCTTTCATGGAGGTGGCAAAGAGTAAGAGAGTAAAATGGAGGAGTAGCAGCAACGATGGCAACAGAGAGGAAGTCTGTCTCTGCCTTTCTTATGTTAGATTCAGGCTGTACACCTTATGCTGGGTGTAGCACTCACACCCATAATCCCAGCAGTATTCAGAGCTATAATCCCAGCCTTGGATCACCCTAAATCCCAGGGGATCATGAGTAAATCTCAAACTCTAGAGGTCCCTGTTCCATGACTGCATGAGCTTTGGGGAGACAACTAAACGCAAACCATGACACCAAACTATCTCCATAGCCCAACTAGTGCTGTTTTAAAAGAGACCCCAAGACTTCCCTCATCTTTTTTGCCATGTTGAGATATAAGCAGAAGACATTATCTATAAAACTAGAAGTCAGCTCTTGTCAGTCTTGACCTTGAATGTTCCACTGTCTAGCACTCTGGCAACTAGTATGTAGAATGCACAACAAATACTTAAAACTCACAAAAATATACAAATAGCCAATGAGCACATGGAGAAAGCTAAATTTCATTAGTTGTCATCAAAATTCAAATGAAAGTCACAGTGAGTTACCACTGCACATTCAATAGAAAGACTACAATTGAAAATATTACCATCCCAAGTCTTAGCAAATGTTTTAAGAAGTGGAATTCTCATAGATTGTTGTTGGGAGTGTGAAGTAGAACAGCACTTAAATGGAATTTTTCAATTTTTATGAAATTAACTTATACTTGCCATATGATTCAATAATTGTGCCTTGGGTATTTACCTAAGGGAATGAAAACATATGTCTTTATGCTTGTACACAAAAATAATCACGGCAGCTCTATGCATAGGAGCTTAAATAGGAAGCAACAGAAAAAAAATCCACCAAAAAGAAAAAGGAAAAACAAATTATAGCATCCATATTCAATGGAATAATACTCAGAAAAAAGAATGAGTTGCAGGTATTGTCAACTACCTGGATACATAAATGGTGTAGGTCCGCCTAAGTGAAATTCTCAAAGATAGTTCTAATTTATAGAGACAGAAGAAACCAATTGGGAGAAGAGGTGGATGGGATTGATTGGAATGGTCACAAGAAATCTTTCTGGCCTGATAAAATTATTCTATACTTGACTTGTGGTAGTGTCAGTGATTACATAACACATAAATATGTCAACATTCATTAAAGTATATACTGAAATAAATTTCATTATATGTAAATTATTTCTCAAAATAGTAATAAACATTTCAAAATGCAATCCTGAGTTTATATTGCCGTACTTAGTTTATAAGACTCAAGTGATTATCTCCTCAGGCATGGAGGGGAAGCTCATTTGGTGGTCATTTTGCTGTGTTTCTTGGTCTAGGAAGCTCGCCTGGGGAGTAAGAGATGGTTGCTGGCAAGGTCAGTGTGTCGCAATCTTATCCTGTGGCTGGGGAGCAGAGTTGTGTAACACATGTTGTCACCACTTTCATCCAAACCACATTTAGTAATAAGAGCATCCACCTCAGAGGGTTATATTGAAAATTAAATTTGAAACCTAGCATTAAGTGCTTAAGGTCATGCCCAGCAATTGGTAAATAAGTTGGAACTGCTACATGAATACAATGCCATCCATTATATTTCAATATTTTTGAATATGAAATAAAGATGAAAATAAAAACCAGTGTTTCAAGCCTCACTGTGTCCAGTCAGGTGAATTCGAATGAGATGTTAATGTACATGGACTTACTAGTGTTTGCATCCTGCACTTGACCATGGTCAGCATGGCATTAGAATGTAGAGGACTGTGGTCTGGGTCATGGAGTGAGATGGCCTGAGTGCTGATGAGGCTGCTTCTCCAGCTGAGAGGTATACGGAAGAATGGGAGCTCTGTTCTGTGCTTTCCCTGCACCTGACTGTTCTCATGGTACATGTCAAATGTGAGGTTCTTCTCTAAGAAAACCTAGGAAGTCCTGGCCACGTGCATGTATCCTAATCTCATGAATCATTTGTCCAATCTGTTGCCCAATTTGAAGCAACTCAAAGAGAAGGCCATCTGACTGAAATCTGCGTCATTTTTCCTTTTGAATTCTTGAGAGACAAACTCAAGAACAAACGCAGCATCTTCTTTCTTCTCCTCCCTCCTAATGTCAACGTCCCTCACTTCACAACATTTGGCCTCCTCTTTCTCTGGCTGCAAAGAGTCTATTCTCTGAAACATGAGAACATAATTTAATTGCTACTACTCTAAATATCCTTTCCTTGTGTGCTATATAGTAATTCAATTACCAGCTTCAGATAGGTAGAAGACTTCCTCTGCCTATTCATTTACTTAGAAGAGAAAAGACAAAACTGAATTTTCACGTCTATCTAAAGTGCAGTGCAGCTATGCAACAATTTCCAGATAAGGGTCTTACTTGTTATACAAACAAAGAAAGCACAACCTTCATGATTTAGAAGAAGAAAAAGGCTCCAATTTAGAAACACATAGTGATTCACTTCAAAAGCAAAGGCAACATAAATAGCTTTACAACAGTATGAAAGTATTTCCACAGATCACATCCCTCATTACTTCTGTGAATTTAAAAGCTTGCTTTACTCATGATAGGCATTATGGTAAAGATAAAATAAGCCACAGTTCTTTCAATAGTCTAATTCTATGACTGCAATCCCATTCAATGTGGCGTGGTAAGGCTGTAGACTTTCAAGTAATTTTTTTAAAAAAATATAACACTTATTCTGGTACCCAAGCAGGAAACGCTTAAAAAATTACAAAATATAAAGAAAATTTCCCATCCATTGAACTATTTTACTATAGGTTTAGAGCTTTCCATTACATTTCATGCAGCTATTAAAAGTATAATAAGCATCTTCTCTTCGATTAGACATGGCTTCTCTATGAGTTCCCTTTTTGCTTATTTTCTATTATATATGATTGTAATTAACCTAAGAAAAGTACATAAAAATTTGATGAGAAAAATATGCTTTTTATGACCACCAAGAGCAAAATACACTTAGGTGTGAATAGCTCATAGATACCCCATTTAAGCTTAAATGAGTCCATTTCTGCACGCAGCAAAGCAGGGGGAACCCTGGGCTGTGCAGCAAGCTGAAATGCTTGAGGCTGTGACAGTGTCGGTGTGCAGATTCCAGATGTGGACTTTGTCATTCTTCCTTTATTTTGACTGCAGATTGAACTGCAAGTCCTAATGCCCACTGACAACTACGCTGTACTAGCCCACTAAGTGTCAACCTCTGTCAACATGTCACACGCGAAGGCTAGTAGGTTGCATAATTCAGGTCTGTATACTCATTGTAAAGTGCCTGTTTCTAACACTTCTGATTACGCTCTGTAAGATGTTTGTTCCTGTCTCTTTAGAACTCTGATGTTGAGAGAAGTCCAAGGTTAACAAAAACAAAAAGAGGCTAGCACTTGTACAAGCTTTTGCTCAATGAACTTGGAATTGAAGAAAAATTGGATATAGGTTTCAGGGACAATATTTAAGAATAAAAAGTATTGAGCATAAAAACAATTTTATGCATCTAATTAGATGTTAATGAAGGAATCTAGAAAAGCAAATTATCCAGTTTAGGATTTCTGAAGTTGACCTATTGTTCTATTGCTTTATGTAATTTCTTAATGCATCATGAAGAAATTTTCAGATGCTTGACAGATTCAATGCCTTTTAGCAATTGTGAATGATGATGTGTTCCCAATGACCACAATAGTATTTTACTTTCTTTGTGGAGCATCTACTCTGTTTTGGATACTGTCCCATAGAGACCTGACAAAGATCCCTCAAGGAGCTTGCATTCAGCTGGGATAGAGAATTGCAGATGGGCACATTGACGAGTGTACACTTACAAAGGTATTGTATGCTGTGCAGCAGAACTTGGCAGAGAAAGCCAATGGGAGGGCAGAAAGTACAAAGGTGTGTGTATGAGTGTGTGTATGTGTGTGTGTATGGATACGTGTGTGTGCATGTGCATGAGCTAAATTTCAGAGGCCTGAAGAAAGTGAGATCTGAGGAAGGGAATGGCAAGTGGAATGGCTTGAAGGCCAGAGATCCTCACAGGTCAACAAGACACCAGGGAGGCAATGTGGCTGGTGGGGAGAGACTGAGGGGGGCCAGGTAGGGTAGGAGTTCAGAGAGCACATGTGAGAGAACTGGCCTCATCTACAGGGCCACTGAAGTACTTTCACTCTGAGTGAGATGGCCATCCATTGCAGGGAACAAGTAGAAAGTGACCGAGCTTGGTTTTCTTATTGAAAGTGCTATGTTTTTGCTTTTTGTGTGTTTTCAAGTGGAGGAATAAGGTCAAAGTTATGGCTGTCACAAAAGCCAGGAAGGGATACATGTTGAACTGGAACAGGTGGTGGAGACACAGGGGCAGGAAAGTGGTTCAGTGCTGTATTTACCTCTGGCCTTGCCGCTGGGCCAGAAGAGGGATGGGGCACACTGAGAGAACACCAGGTGAAGTTCTGACTTTGCTCATAAACCAGTGTTCAGTAGCAGTTCTTTCTTTTCACCCTTAGTCTTCTACCTTAAAGATAAGCATGAATAAAAGGTACATAAAGCTGGCACTTTTTGTAGGTGCTCTATTAAGAAGATGATGGGCAGAGTATACCTGCTGCCTGGACATAAATCCAGTTTGTATTTAATTCATTTGAGAAGTTGTTCCTGAACAGTTGCTCTTACATACGTTCTGCATGTAATGCTGACAAGTTCAATTTCTGCTTGGGTTAATGGCCACATAAATGTCTTTTGCATGAGTTAAGGTAGCTTGGAGGCAAGAATGATTTCTAATTTTTTTCCCTCTGTTTTGCACTGGTAGATAGGTTTTTTAATTTTTTTTTTTTTTTTTAACTTGCTGCTTAAGGTCTGGCCTCCCTTTGTCCTGGTGGGTAAATCTAATTAGCATTAATGAGAGTTCTGTTCTTGTATTGACAGGATAATAGACCTTCCACGATGGCTCTTCCCCTCTTGCACTGCCACTCCCCCACTGCATAGCAGCTGATTATTTCATTAGGCAGCAATAGAAGCCCATGGAGGAGAACACACATTTTGTGAAAATAAATGGAAAACAATCTGCATTCATCCACACTTTTGCTAGCAAGAGGGTGAGGAGAATGTGGGCTGGGCGCATCACAGCTATCAGAGGTGCTAGCTCTCCTCGAAGGAAAGCTGTTAGGAGGATCATTTCCCAGAGTATTTGGAGTTAAGTGCTTACCTATGGATATTTTTTAATTGACACTGTCCATTAAATCTAATTTTAATTTTTATGTAAGCAAAGTAGTAGAGAATTGAGAAGAATGTCGACAAGGCTTGGGTGACTTTACAGGCCTTGTGTTTAAAATTAACAAAAGTGTGAGCTGTATTACAAATCCACAGAGCAACTACTCAAATTGTATCGGCATTCAGAGAAGCTGAAATAAATAATTTATAGCTGATGGCAGATTAGTGGTACGGGTTGTGATCGTAAAGTTCACTTACCAAATAAAACTAGGCCTCCCTGAGCAGTTAGATATTAAGAGAGCGAGTGTCCCCTTCCTTTAATAAGGCTGGATAAGGAAAGAAGCTGGAGGTGTGAACTCATTTTTTTATTTCTCTTCTAAACTTGGGAGGTTGTGAGTCTTGTGTAAAAAAGTGTGATATAGTAGAAATGCTGAAAGCTGGCAGGATTGTTTAAATCTAAACTTTTCCTCTTTTGGGTGGCATCGGTTAAATCCATCAGTTAAGAGAGCTTGACCCATTTAGCCATGCAACGGCTAAAACCTTAATCCTAACAGATTCATTTTACAGTTCAGATTTGGCCACTGATACCGCACTAATTCAGACTCAAAGGTCAACATGTTAGAGCAAAAAGAGCTTTTTTATTTTTCTCCTGAGAATTTCTGGAGCAAATACTTTCTATCAAAATGGGTGCAAATGTTTCTAAGATCTTATTTTCTATTTTCTACTTACTGATTTAAGTTGGCAGGCACTTTTTCAGTAACATTTTCTAAATGTACAATGAGATGTTTGATATGTCAAAGAAGGAAATGATAACATCTCCTTGGCAAGTTTATCACTTATTAACTATCTCTAAATATATTACAGATTTGGGCTAGGGTTGTAGCTCAGTGTCATTGGGCATGCCAATTTGGGTACCAAAAACTTATCTATTAATTTAATGAGAAATTTGTCTTTTCTAATGGAATAAAATTTTCTAATAAAAGACATATGCCATATTCTTTTTTAGAAAAGTAGAATACACTGTACCTTAAATTATTGTTATTTTAAAATGTATTTAGGACAGAGCCTATAGAATCTCACTATGCAGATGGGACTCTGTCTTAGTTACTTTTTACTTGTTGCTGGGACAAATACTGACACTCAAAATGAAGGAAGGAAAGGTTTATTTAGCTCACAGTTGGAGGTTTCCGTCCATATTCAGCTGGCCCAAGATTGAGTGGAACAGAGCAGAGAGCATCCAGTTCATGGCGGCAGAACAGCAACAAAATGGTGACAGAGACAACCAACCAACCAGGGCACAGAGAGCAACAGCCAGCATTTGTCTCTCTGTTTCTGTTTATATTACATTCAGGCTCTCTGCCTCAACCTATTCGCCTTAGGCCACACCCATAATCCCAGAAGGACTCAGACCCATAATTCCATCTGCACTAAAACACATAATCCCAGTGGATCATGAGTCAAGTAATCCCAGCAGTACTCAGACCCATAGTCCCATCAGTACTAAAACATATAATCCTAGTGGATCATGACTCTAGTCTCAAACTCTAGAAGTCCCTGCCCCATGATTGCATGAGACTTTGGGGGGACAACTAGACATAAACCACAACAGACTCATAGTGATCTTCCTGTTTTCAGTCTCCCAAGTGCTGGGATTACAGGTATGTGCCACCATACCCAGGCTCAATGGCCCATTTCAGTGTGTCCTGGGGGTGGGGCTGGCATGACACCCTGGGGATTGAACCCTGGTCCCCGGGTCTTCCTAAACATGTGCTTTAGTCAACTCAGCTATTTGACTGGCCCAACACTGTATCTTGAATATACAATAACACTCCACAATGTGCATGTGCCAATTTATTATTGCAAGAGGAGGATTTATCATGTAATGTCACATGATTCTCCCAACAACTTCACTTTTCTAACCTTCTTCACCATTCTAGCTTCAATGCTTGACTCATTGTTGGCAACTCTTAAAGAACTCTTGTGAAAATAAATAATCATCCTGTTTGTAAGACAGCTACTGTTAAGTCTATTTTATGAATGAGGAAACTGAAATCTGGAGCATCTAAATAAATTTTCCTAAGTCTAAACATGTAAGTGACTTCACCAAGGTATGAACCTGATGTTTATGATGTAAGCACAGTGCTTGTTTTACAGAATATAGAGTAAAAAGATTCTGAGTTAAGAGTCTAATATGTCCTTCTATATAAAAGAAACATGAGCCATGGAAGGTGTTCTATATGAAATATTCTTCTAATTTGATGATCATTTTTTATATTCACTGTTTTCCTG
>PVKN010025817.1:0-14007 GCA_004027915.1 Capromys pilorides
ATGAATAAAAATTTTTTAAAAAATCAATACAACATGAGCAGAAAACAAATGTCTTTGCCTCTGGTTTGCTTCAACTTTCTCATCCTTCCTTCTCTCCCTAGCACTCTGCTTTCAGTGCCACATAAAAGCTCAGAGGTAAACTCTCAGGAGCACCTTTTCTCTGAGCAGAGTAGAAAATCAAATTTTCCATTTCAGCGCACCATTTGTACTTTTGTCATTCAGGACTTGTTCACTGCTTTTAACATAGATAAGAAAAAAATTGTTGCAGTCATGGTTCACAGTTGCTTTTAAAGAACTTCTGAATTGTAATCATCTCTCCAGATCACTTGTGGGTATCCGTTTAATGAGAACCTCTGTATAATTTTCTAGCACATTGTTAATTCACAAGAATTTGTATATCATTAAAGTCATTAAATGATGTTATTTGCTATGCGCTATTAAAGAGAATGCTCATCATTTAAACTTCCTTCCTGATCCTGTAAAAGAAGATGGTCTTTTTATAGAAATATTTCATTGTATCTTTATTCTTGCCTTTAAAAAGCAGAAATCCTTATCTTCAACTAATTTTTTGCAGTATTTCAACTTTTTTTAATCTAGAAACATTCCATTTGACTTGGCCAGAACAAAAAGTCTTCAACTTGAACATGAAAGTTGCCTAACACCAGTTTAATTTTGTTTGCTTCCGCTCTATTAATTATTTGAAAGGTGGCATTTGCCTTTTCCTTCTTGTCATATTCCCACCGTCTATAAGAATGTGACCTCTGTGACAGGTCACAGAAGCAACTGTTCATAGCTCTGCTGGATTCCACTGATTTCCAGATCACTTCAGTCAGGGGACATAAAAAAAGGTGACAATTGCAGAAGCCACTAAAATTTTGTACCTGGCTTTGTGACCAGGATTACACATTTTAGCAAAACTCAATAAGAAAGCCCAGTGGGTCTGCGATCTGTCTATCACTGTCATGAAAACACCCCAACATGTCAACCTTCCTCATAAGCAGTAAGTGTGTTATAAAACCGTTTATAGCTGTTGTAAAAATACTTTGACTATTTTCCCCAAACATCTGAACAATACACCTGATACCAGTTAAGGTTAAGGTAAAGCAAATATAAAATCTTCTTTTGAGTCAAGCCTGTCAGAGTTGGGGGAACAATAGAGGAGAGGGAGTTCCCTTTTCTATTTCCTCTTAAAGCCTAGAATTCAGCTACACGTCAGCTCCTGCAGCCTGGTGCTCTTGGGAACACTCAGCACCAGAGACCTGCACTTTTCTAGTCTGCATTGCCTTCACCCTACACCACTTGCATCCCATACGCTCAATGTTTCCCAGGCTTTCAGTTCCAACTTTAGAGGCAGAAGCCAGCTCTTGTTTCATGTGTAGAGACCAAGACACAGAATATGCAATTGCCCAGGCCATATGCAACTGCAGAGCTCTGACTGAGTCTACATGAGCACCAGGAAACCAATCCATTAGCCAAGAGGAACCAGTCCAGAAAACCCAGCACGGAGGAAGTCCAGGACTATCTCTAGTAACAATCCAGGACGGCAATGGATGCAAAATAGCCAGAGCTTATGAACTGGAACTTTCTCTAGTTTTTCTGCTTCTCCTTTGGAGTCAGCCAAGGAAGGAAAAGTATGCCTTCCAAAGCACTCCCTAGGACACCCCATCTCTACATCCCCACTTCTGACCAACCGCCTCCGTGGGGCACACCATCGGAGCCTTCCCACCCTCTGCCTTTCCTGAGCCCCTGTGAATGTGGCTGTGCCCTTTGCTAAGTCAAGCTCTGAATGTATAACCGTTGCCCTTTCTCATCTGGCTCATTTTGTTCATTTCCACAGCATAAAAAAAAAAAAAATTCTTTCCCAATAGTTCAGGAATCTCTTGAAGGAAGATGCTGTGAAGTGAATAGATTTGGCTTTTCGACATATATCCTGGTATCCGCTGCAAGGAGAAACAGATTACTGTGGAGTTTCTTTGGGATTTTCCTAAAGGAATCTGCAAGAGGTGAGGAAGTTGTTATGTTCCCCCACGGAAAGTGGGGATCTTCTTCCTACCACACCTTTCCTAGCCCTCAGTAAATGTTTCCTGACATACAAGGCCTGGACGAAACACTGCCTCCTCCGCCTATGTGCTCCTAACCTCCTGGGGAAAAATTACTTGCTTGCTCATGCCGACATGCAAAATGGAATATCAGCTCCTGCAGCCCACCTTGCCGAAGAACACCACAGAAGTTTGCCTATGGGGCCATCTTCCCAATAAGACCGAAGTTCTTGAGAACTGTATTATTATATGTGTCACCTCCATAAGTCTAGTGACATCTACAAAGGAAAAAGAGGAGGGGAGAGATGGAAGAAAGAAGGAAGAAGCCAGAGAAGGAAAACAAGAAGGAAGCAGGAAGGAGGTTTTGGGAATTGCTTAGCACATAAAACATTTTATCATGTCCTTCACCTTTCCACACACAGTTTCAGGTGCCCTTTCTGTTCAGGCTCACTGTCTTCATTACTCTTCTGTCATTGCTGGGACAGATACGCAACACTCAAAATGAAAGAAGGAAAGGTTTACTTAGCTCACAGTTCCTGGAGATTACAGTCCATACTCAGCTGGCTCCAAAGCAGAGTAGTGGGCCAAGGAGATAGCTCAGTAGAATAAGTGCTTGCCTAGCAAGCACAAGATCCTCAGTTCAATCCCCAGTACTGAAAAAGAAAGGAAAAGAAAAAGAAAAAAAAAAAAAAAAACCGATGCCATTTCCTCTTGAAAATGGCCAGATTCAAAGACGGCACTAGAAGACAAATGGGGGGAGGGGAGGCGGCTCATCAAATGCAGGGCAGTAACCCAGCACATCACAAAGCAGAGTGGCACACAGCAGAGGGTAGCGGTTCATGGCAGTAGCAAAGAGCAGAGAGCAGGAGAGGAGCAGCAGCAAGAATGGCAACAGAGAGGAAGACTCTTAAATTGCATTCAGGTTATATGCCCCAGGCTGGGTGTAGCACTCCCACCCATAATCCCAGTAGTATGCAAACTCATAATCCCAGTGGATCATGAGTTAATCTTAAACTGTAGAAGTCTCTACCTCATAACTGCATGAGGCATTGGGGGGAGACAACCAGACACAAATCATAAAACTCACCTAATAATGTTGTGCTGAGATTCCAGTGTAGTGTTTCTCCATGTTTGAACTGAGTTATCTACCCCCCTAGAGTATGTACCTCCAGGAATTCCAGGTATTCGTATGCCTCCACGGCCCTCCCCCCCCCCCCCCCACAATCCAGTGGATGGTCAGATAGGTTTAGTTTAAACCTAGACTCCAGCTTCGCTGACCTTGCGCTCTGCTTCCTAAGCTCTTGGATCCCAGGTTTTGACCTCTTCAACACGAGGACAATAAGCTCAACTCAGGGGGTCACCACTCCATAATTAGATGAGACAAGCAAGTACGGTTCCCAGCCCATAAAAGGCAGTCAGCAGACACAACTTCTTTCTCTGTTCCAATTTTCTCATCTTCATTCAGGCATTCAAGGACAGGATGTAGTAGCCCTGGATTCCTTCAGGCCCCCATTCCACCCATTGGTAGTCATTTTTCCCTCTAGTGGAGCCCAGATTTTTGAAGTCTCAACATTTCTGAAGTACAGTTCCAAGCTAGGAAGTTACATTTTCCAGCATAACCATCTCTGGGGATGAAATCAAATCTCTGATGTCAGAGATTAAAGCACATCCAGTGTTATTTTCTTAGAAACCCTTTCTTCCCCTGAACCCTATCCCTTCTTCCTTATCATCCTGGACTCTCTCCACACCTTGATTAGACAACAGACACAACCTCTGCATTCAGTTGCCCTCTGAAAGAACCCTGCACTCCAAGGAGCTGAACCACAGAGAAATATATACACGTACTGCCTGTGGTCAGCACAACAGCAAAGGGATTTGGGGCCTGAAACAGGTTGTGCAGCGGCGTCCTCTGAAGGCAGCCTCAGTGACCTCAGTCCTCTCCCACATGCCTGCTGCCACTCTGATTTCATTTATATTGGTTTACCCCACAGCAAAGGGTAAAGCTGGTTTAGGTAAAGGTGGGGATATTACATGTAATGGAGGGAGATTACAGGGAGAGGGGGGAGCTAACACTATATTAAATTAAAAAAGGGAGACTGAAGTAACATCTGAAGCCAGGAAAATGCAGGGCCCCAACGAGTACAAGGTGTGGGCAAAAACTCTTGTTTACAGTTTTTAAGGTCATGACAGTGGAAGACATATTGCTGTTAGTCTCACTCAAAAGAACCAAAAGACTCCCGTGTTTCCTCCTCTTGCCTCAGCTTTCTTGCCCCCTTCTGAAGCAGAGTTGACGTTCCTGAAGCTCTCTGCTGCACGTCTTTAGTTGTTCTGTCCTGGCTTCAAAATGTTGACCTCTTGTGGTCATTTTTCTTTTGGGGAAGAGCCGGAAATCACAGTGAGCCAGCTCTTGTGAATAAAGTGGCTGAGAAGGCACTGTCGTGTTTTAAGGATCTGCCTTTCTCTTGAACGGCACTGGGCCGCAGCATTCACTGCACTGTGTTTTTTATCACGCCTTGTGAAGACACTCATAGAAAGCAGGCCTCAAGAACTGCTTCAGAAGGTGGCAAGAACAACGGGATATGAGTGTTCAAAGTATCCTGGGGGTAGGTAGCGGAAGTGTGTCTCACCATAATACATCAATGAAAAACACTCACCGTATCTTTGATTGGTAACTTGCAGTTAGATGCCAAACAGGAAATGTGTGATATTTGATGCTTTTCATCCACCTCTCCCTTTTGAATTACTGTCCATGAGATCTGCAGAACAAGCCAGAGAAACTAATCCAAGGCAGCATCTGGGCCTCTCAAACCAGAGCTGCAGGCATGTGTGGCTTTAAGGGCGGAGGCTAGAAGGATAGTGTGGACTCTGCCAGCTTCCACCCTCCTCTTGCTTTCTCTCCTCCAAACAGGACGGGGTGGGGTCACTTTACCTCAGAGCCCGCCTTGTTCATGTTATGTTGAGTTCTTTTTCAGAAATACTCCAGGAAAGTAGTAATATGGGGCACGAAACAGGCTAGGAACAAGCCATGCATGTTTGGAGTGATTGCGAGGCAGTGCCCTCCTAACCTTCACACCTGAGTCCGCTCACACTCTCGAATAGTTCTAACTTAGAAATGTTCTCACCCCATCATACTGTAAGTATTTTGGATCCAGGCATGGGGTCTTGTTCACTGTTGATTTCCTAGTCCACCATGCATGAACTTAGTGGCTCTGTAAATCCAAAAAACCCAGGCCAGGCTCTGCCTCAGCTGCTGGAGTGTTGACCCGGACAGATCAGAGTTTTCCCACTTTGTGCTTCCTCACATGTACCCCGGGGTCTGTTTGTCTGTCTGCATAGGGGGCTGTGAGGCTCTGACAGGCAAAGCTTATTCTGCATTTAATCTTTTAACTGTGGGGTGCAACACAATACCTGTTATAGTAGAGCTATTCAGTGGATAGAGTAAATTGAACTAAATGTTAAAATTTTTTAAGAAACACATTCTCTAGTCATTTCTCACCAATACCAAAAACAGGTAAAGGTGAGCATGAAATAATTCTCTCCCTGTTCCAGTCCTACCAAACAATTTTTATTGTACTTAGAAGACGACCAATATGCTTTTCTAAAGTAAACTCTAAGTAGGGAGAACATGTGCAGAAAGACGTCACTGTAATTTCATTCAAATTTACCCTGCTTCCCAAAGTGACTGGGATGCCAACAACTGCAATCAGGAGTTCTCATGACAGATTTCCCACCTAATAACTGGTCTTTATCCTAGAGACTTCTGGGGTCCTAACCCAACACCACTGTTTTAGAATTGACAAGAACAGGACTGAAAAACTGATACTTTCTCTACAAGCTCTCTGGGTGGTGGTTAGGGTGCACAAGGTAGAGTAGGGCTCTTGAAAGATAAAGGTACTAGAAAATGCATAAAATTGGCAGTCCGGGCTCCTAGGTTCTGACCTCTGTCATTTCCTAGTTGTATACATTTCTGCGGTCATTGAACTACACTGGGCTTATTTTCTTATCTGTAAAGTGACCAAAATAATACCTGGCCTACTTACCTAGCAGGGCTGTGGTTAGGACACAGTGAAAACTATGAAAAACTGACAGTATGCTGGAAAAGTGCCAAGCCTGTCGTTTCAGTATTCTGAGGAGCTGTGGCAGGAGGACCACAAGTTTGAGCCCAGCCTGGGCAATTTAGTGACTTAGAAAGCCTCAAAATAAAAACACTTAGAAGAGTCGGGGATGTAGCATAGTATAAAGGCCCATTGATCAGCCTCCAGGACTCCTGCTTCTGTGAGGGCCATGTGCGCCCTTCAAGAGTGCCACAAGCTGGGGTCCTTCTGCTATTTCCCTCATTTTCCAATCAAAGATTTTGCCCATAAATTCATACTATTGATTTAATTTCCATTATGACTCAAGCAAATACTCATGGTAGCTGGGGACACCACTTGGGAATAGTTAAGAAACATAGCTGTCACCAAAGAAAAAAATAAAAATCCAGGTAACAATAAGGAAAATTTTGTCAAATGAATCTTCAATGACCTGAAGAATCTCATCAGTACCAAACCCGACCGATGGTTCTGAGGACACAGGCAACTGAGAGGTGCAAGTGAAGCAGAGGAGGTCAGGGCTTCTCATTGAAGCTGGCCACGTCCTTCTTCTCACAATGGGGGCTTAGATGCCCACTGATGCCCCTGAGCAACCTGTAGATTTCACACCACTCACAGAAGAATTCCATCCCCTACATAATTTAAGTGTTGTCCTTAGTTTGTGTGAGAGTTTTCCAGTGAGCTAAGCTCCCACGAATACATACATTTCTTACTAGTTTATAGTAAGCAATCCTGGGCAGTCAGATATTTCTTGCTACATATATTCCATAGATCATACTCACCTGCTAGCCCATATCAATAGTCAGCTTCCAAGGAGACCTGTCATTACCAGGTTTATGAGAGAAGTAGATGTTTTTCAGACGTTTTTCTTTGGAGATGTTCCTCCATCCCCAGAAACTCAACCCAAGGGGACAGAATGGGCTGAAAAACAGCTATTTAGCCCTAGATGAAAAGGGAAGATGACATCAGAGTCATTAAGAACCCATTCTCTGGTTATCTGAAGTTTTTAAAAAGTTTCACTAGAACAAAAAGGCATCTAGAATGGCTAATTATGGGTTTTCTGGTCTATTGTGATTCAGACAAACTCCCCACCCTCTTTCCTTGCCTGCAGCCTACTGAAGCCTTGCTCTGGAGTATGAGATCTAGGGCTGTTGCTCCAATGGTTGTGAGTTAGGGATGGCTCCAGTTTCTGACTTCCTAGAGCAAGTTTTTAAGCAATTAATTAACTATTTTAGAGCCTTGTAGAATGATAGGCAATTGTGCTCCGTACACATGGCCTGACTTCGTGTGTTAACACCACATGGACCTATGGAACCAAGAAAAGAGAAATGTAGTGCAGGCTACAACCTCCATATCTCAATTGACTGACTTTGCATCTTGCTTTCTGTGGCATCTGTAGCTATTGGCAATGCTTGGCCTTAAATTGGATGATAAATAGAAGAAAAGCTTCCCTAGGTCCTAAACTCACTCCTCTGGCCTCTAGGCTTACAGCCTTGGGTCATAAAACAATGATGAATTCTTAGGATGCGACCTCCAAGGACCCAGCTGCACCATGTTCATTAATGTCTTGCTACAAGAATCTTCTACCCCCACCAAGGCATTTCTCCCTCTGTTGAGAGGCTTCCTCAGGAAGGCCCAAATAGGAGAATTGATTAGTATCTAGTCAAGGCCAGTGAAGGTGATGACCTCCCATAAGCATGCCACCAGAGATCTCAATCTGTGATATGATAGCGCAATACACAAAGCTGGTTGAGCTACAGAGAAAAGTCCATTGTGACCTACAGTTCTACATACAATCGAGCAGCTATGCTAGTCTCTGCTGAGGGCCTCATGCTTCATTGGTTCATGATGGGGAAGCAGAAGAGGGACACAGATGTATGCAGAAGAGACAGGAGAAAGAGGGACAGAGACAGACAGACATAAACAGAGACAGATCCAGAGGGACAGAAAGACAGACCGATAGTGAATTCACTTTTTAACAATTCAGTCTCGAAGTAATTAATCCACGTCCTGTGAAACCTAACTCACTCCTGCAACACTTAGTCAAGTCTCAAGAGAACTAAATCAGTCTCTCAAGAAAGACATTCACCACTGCTGAGGACAATTGTCCCCTGACCTGCTCTTCTCTCACAGGGACCCTCCTCTAAAGATCCCACCACTTCTCAATGCTGTTACTTTCAGGGTCACTTTTTTAGCATCTGAATCTTTGGGAGATGTACCACAGCCAAACCAGAGCACCGTGCAAACCTCCGGGCATAGCCATCTCAAGATGAAATGCTTTTTTCTTTCCACTGAAACCTTCTGGAAGCTGGTCAAGGCCTCCAAATACTCATCTTTTCTGTCAAACTCACAAGGCCTCAAGTGAAAAGCCAAGCATGGGTTGGTGTCAGGAAGGGAGAAGAGAAGGAAACGCCTTTTCTCTCTGTTCGTTCAAAGTAAGTACACAGGGAGCTAGAGCCTGTGCATTTCAAAAAGGATAAAAAAGCAACACTGCCCATTATAAATCTCTCCTTGGCAATGGTACAAGCATTTCTGTTAATGGGCCTGGCCCTTCCAGATGCTGGAGTTATCAACATGAATAATTTCTTCTTCTCTATGCTAAAGTTTCCCTGGTGGCAGCTTCAGAAAGTGCTTCCTTACCCAGGGGCTCATGTGTGAGTTGTGTTACAGCTCAAGTTACATTTACAAACAGTTAGAGCCAGTCTTAGACTTTGGGTGTTAGCAACTACCCACACATAGGATTTCAGACATTCTGTTCAAACAGAGTACTTCCTGCTCTGCTAGGCCAGCCCTCATTTCTGTGAGTGAAAGCTTTCATCCATGCTAAGTCCAGGGGCCATTTTCAAGGGTAAGAGCATAGCCTATTAATTCAGCCTAAAATCAACTTGATTTTCAAACCTCTTTCTCATCCAGAATCATGGAGATGAAAGTATTCTTGGAAATCACACTCCTGTCATGTATAAATGAGGACATGGCGGCCCAAACAAGCAACATGGCTTGTATAGCATCTCAGAGCCAGTGCCTGGCCGGTGGCTCCTTCCTGTCTCTCTGAGGCCCTTTCTGCTGTGAGTGTCTTGGCTTCAGTGTAAATAAATTTAATGAGGTGTTTCCTAAGAGCAAAATGAGGGAGATGGCTTGTAAGAGGGTATTGGACTCCTGAAGTAGGCAGAGAGGCATGGAGAGAAAATGAGTAGACCCAATTCACAAATTTTGCCTAAGGCTAGACCTTTATACATTTAATATAGGATGATAATAATAATAGATCCACTCAGTGGTTCTTTTCTTCCAAGGGACCAAATTCGCCTACCCTTTTTGATGGTCAGATAAGAATGATATGCAGGAGCGATGACATTCCATGTACATTTGCCCTTGATGTCCCAGGGCGCACCTTCCTTGAGGGTTATAATTCTTTAGCTGACTTCAAGTCTATCGCTGGTTCTCACACCAATGACTTGCACCCAAGAGTGTATCTCTATTATAATTGCTACCTAAAGAGAATAAGAATTACAGATAAGTAATTTTCTTTTTCTAATCTAACCCCCTGGAGGCATTTTAGCAGCTAATACGGGTGATGACAGGCATTTCGACTATAATTTATACCATTTCATTTTTCTTAATCATGGATTTTAGTTCTCTTACGTCACCTGCTTGAAATGGAAGTGGTTTTTTTGTTACTGCTTCTACATTTATAGTTTGTCTTGCAAAGTAGTTAAAATAGCCACACAATAATGAGAAATTCAGATTAGCATCTTGTCTGAAATGGCTTTCTTCTAATTGTCTACAGAGCCACTTAAAACAATTTATAAGGCATGAATGCATGTGCTTCAAAGAAAACCATTTTGAATCCTTAAGAAAACATGAAAAGTTAGGCAGTGGACCTTTGTATCTATGTGCCTTGGTAGAGAAGTTGCTGATTAATAATATATAAAATAATTTATAGGAGACGTCAAAAGGAATTTAGGGAATGCTTAGGAGCCGGTGAACTGAAGCAATTTTTTGGCTAATGGTATTGCTGTTCTCATATCTAATATAATAATGCCTGACATGTGAAATAATGCCAGTAAATATTACATATAATTGAGAGGTCATCAAATAATACAGTATTCTAAACACATCTTTAAGCTCCCTACCCACCTACTGAATGCAAATGGCCCTAAGGAATCCAACTCAAGTGTGTGTCCCCAGTCCAGAGTCCAGATGTGCTGATACAGCTCAGAATCATCTGAGATGTAGAACTTGGGTTAGCAACACCATCAATGGATCCTGAGATCAATTTAGTGGGTCAGGAAACAAGGTTTTGTGGGACCACAAAATGGTCCTACAGAAGAGAAGGCAACAAAGCACTTCTTTCTTCATAAGTAGAACTGTTCTATGAAAAATTTTAGCAAGGTTTTATCTTTATCAAAGGTAGTAAAACACAGGCTTGGTAGAGTGACTTTGGCCCATGCAAAAGTTGGAAAAAGAAGTGAACCCTACAGCATGAAAGTGGACCACTGTGCAAAAGAGGACGCAGGGGTGTCACAAAACTCTTTATGTCTTGCATACAATGGGTCTAAGTTCTGGTGGGAAATTTAAGATCCAAAGTCAGTAGAGAAGCTTGGATGAAATATCCCAAAACTGTACATACATATTCTAACCCCTGGATCCTGTAACCATGACCTTACTTGGGAAAAGACTATTTGATGATATAATTAAAGCATGCATCTCACGATGATCGATGTATCCTAGGATATATGGGTCAGCCCTCAATCCAGAGACAGAAGTTTTTACAAAATGAAGGTAAAGCTAGATTTGAGAACAGCTGAAGAGGAGGTGATAGGACTACAGAGGTAGAGTGGTGTGAGGTGGCCACAGGACAAATAGAGACACAAGACACAGGCAGGATTTATCTCTTGGAGCCTCTGGAGGGAGAATGGATCAGTGGACATATTGACTTCAGTGTCCTGAATTCCAGAACTGTGATAAATGAACTTGCTGTTGTTTTATGCTACCCAGTCATTGACAGTTTGTTAGAAACTAATACAGACACTGACCTAACAGATTCAAAACCCTAGTGTTTTGAACAACCCCACAACCAGCCTTGACCTCTCCCAGTACATGTAAAAATTCCAAAGAATGAAGTGTAGAGTGCTTCAACATTTTTGAAACTCCACAGCCTTCAACAAGAGATCTGAATAATCCAGGATTTACCATCTAAATACAGCTCTAAGGAAGAAAATAAAAGCTTCACCATCATCCAGTCGCCACAATCAAGCAAACATATCCCTGTGTCTGACCTTCTAACAAGGTAGCTTTTAGACTTAATTTTAGAAGAAATTTTGTTTAATTTTATTAATTTAAATGTATTATAATATCTATTCTTTTTCAAAATTAAAACAAGAATGGATCAGAAAACCACTACTTTAGACTTTGCCCTAGTCATGAGGGTAAGCCAAAAAAGAAAAGGAACTTATAAGGCACAGGGGTAAGCTCAGGGGCAGAGCAACTGCCTGGCAATGGGATGGCCCCAGCTGCAATCTCTATTACTGCTAAAAAAATAATAAAACAATTAAAATAGTGGAACTTAAAAACCACGAGGAAAGATGGCTAAATTGATAGTAGCATGGTTATCTACTCTACCTATATTTTTTCCCAGATGGGCTAAAAGAAATATTGGGTGTAGAGATGTCACATCTACTGCCATAGGTTCTGCTTATACAAATTGCTGGTTTCACCCATAGCTCTGTGGCAACTGTAAGCTGTCCAGGAAGTGCAGAATATGCTCTAATTAGAGCATAACAGAATGGAATTATGGGAGCTTATAACAAACTCATCATTTCACTATTTGTATAAGAATAATTAATGCTATGAATCACCACAGACCAACCATAGCTTCAAGCACTGGCTTGCTTTGACCTTTCTACAACTTTCATGAAGACTGTAGTGCTTGCCATTCCAAGTAACCAACACCTATATGGAAACCTCAGCTGACAAGACACTCCCAATGTCATTCATTCTCTCAGGTGTCATCTTTCCATCTTGATGTAAAAGGTACTACGTCACTGTTAGGCCGCTGAGCAGAATGCTTTGTACACAGTCATCCCTTAAGAAATTCACCACACAGCAGTAAAAACGTTAGGAAAATAACCAAATGTCAAGAGTGGGGTAGAAGTGGATAGAAGAATACTCCTGACAAAAACCAACACCTGCTTTGCTGTGTTTCTGACCAATATGAGCATTCCCCATTCCACAGAAAGGAAGGTAGGGAGGTGGGGAAGATAGATAGAAAGAAACAAGACTTTCACATTTATTGGGCCCCACCAACAGGCTGGTTGAAGTCCAAAGCCTGACTTCAGCCACAAGCCCTCTTATCCCTAGCAGGACCCAGAAAACCCAAGTTAACTGAGGGTACCAGGCCTTGGGAAACCACACTTGCTCATCGGGGTGAAGCCAATGAATTGCTTCCTTCATCCTCTGGGCACTGCCTGTGACAGTGATTTATGAATTTGGGGTGGCTACAAAAGATAGCAGGTGAAGCCCTTAGGAATGCAACAAGACACGGAAGAGGTGAGATGGAAAGGGTCCAAGTCATGGCAGTCACATGAAGCTGGGACGTCTGTCCTCCAGGACCAGGCTACCTGTGCACTGTCAAGACTGGCTGGAGCCTCTTGGAACAAATTACTTATGTGTTTTGCAGATGCGGTTCTGGGATCAAATCCAGGAGCCCATCCATGCTGTGTGCAGTCACTGAGCTAGGCCCCCAACACTTTAAAACTATTTTATAAAAAAAAAAATTCCTTTGGTTTTTTAGGTACTGAGTAGGAGACAGAATATTGCAAAGTTACGGAAACAGACCTAGATTTGAAGATCACCTACCTGTCATTTTTTCCACAACCTTTAACAGGTGATTTGACTTCTCCAAGCCTCAGTTCTTTCTTTCTCTGAAAAGAAGATACCTCCAAGCTTCTGGCTTTTACCATTAGTTACTGCTCAGCAGTGGCCGACACCACACTCCCTACAGGGTAACAGTAGGGTGAGCTACTCGGGTTTCACTGTGGCCTAGTGTCTCCTGGAGGAAGATACATTATTAGGTTCAACCTTCCTCAAACACAGAAAGGCACATTGCCTCAGTGAGGACAGAACTGCTATGCCCATTTGCTCCAGCACAGTCTGCACCTCGCCACTTGAACACAGAGCTCTGACACTGCCTGTGTGGCTGCAAATACCCTCAGAGTTCCTAAGCTCCATGTCATGAGAACAAGGCATGTATTTAAGAGTCACTTGCACCTGGGTTTCAATTTTAGTCCTGCTGCCTGCTGAGAGGAGACCACTAGCAAGTCCCTAATTTGTCTATATCCCAGGTTCCCCGCCCATAGGAGGACCATAACACTTTTCAAAAAGAAAAATTGCAATAATACTTATTTGAAGATAGCTATTATAGAATTGAAAACCATCTTCAAAGGCAAACACAAACGCTGGTGCAAGGTAAGCACATCACGCGTTCCACTTTCTTTCTCATCCAGCCTGCTCCAGCCTTGCTTCTCATTGCATCCCACATACTGCCTCAACCTGAGGGCCTCCCTGCGGTGCTCTGACCACATCTCCTTGATTTTGTCTGCACCACGCATTCTGCCAGACCTGCCATCTTCCAACCCTAAATATCCAAATCCTACTCATTCTCTAAGACTCAAATTTAATGTCATCTTTGTCACAAAGTCTTTCTCCCTGCCCAACAGAAATCTACCACCTCTATGCACTTCCTAGATGTTTATCTCTGGCCTGCCTATATCCCTCCATGCTTTGTCTATAGTCATTACTCTAAATCTTTACTCCCTCAGAGAGTAATTCCCTAAAGGCATGTGTATCTGCATGCATATTTTCTTTCAAAATTGGTGCCT
>PVKN010025818.1:0-14008 GCA_004027915.1 Capromys pilorides
AGTATGCCTGTTCGAAATGTGCCACCGGTTCCTGAAAGACTCTGAGCCTGCTCTGAGGTGAAGACCAGGTGACCCTGGGACTCAGGGACTATCAGGGAGACTGACATGAGTTGGTGCTCCAGGCCTAGCACAGCCAGGACCAGGATGGGCTCTGCTGATAGGAAAGCATAGACCCTAGTTGCAGGCAGCCGGCCTGCACTAGCCATAGGCGTCTGATCCTCTCGCAGTAGCAAGCCCGGCCCTAGGCCTGCACCTCCCATTGTATAAGGAAGACCCAGTGGCCACAGCTGCTCACAGCTGGGAGCCCGCCTCACCAGGGACAGATGGCAAAGGAAGGGTACACACTGTGCCTGCCACATGGGATGCCTTCCAATACCAGTCACTGTCACAGTGAAGTAGATCTTAAATAGAAACTGAAGCTTAAATAATTTCCTGACGGTTTTAAGGTTTGTTAATGAATTTGGAGATTGCCCGGAGGGCACCGGGATTAAAATGTATGACTGCTTGAAATTCCTGCGGTGTTTCAGAACTCCAGATAGTAGAGCAAGCAGGATTTCCCACCAGGTCTTCCATCCGACAAACAGAAAACCCGAAGGTGGGATCAGGATATTAGAGAGGCACGTCCTGTCCTGGGTGCTTCTGGTGATGGGATAATTTGGGTCAGAGTTTGAGTCATCAACATTGGTACTGAAAAGTGTGATAATAGATGCTGATTTGAAAACAAAGGCAAAATAAAGGCATGAAATCCTTGTCTGTCAATCAGGGCTTTCAAAGGAAGTCGGGGACAATAATGATGCATGATTCATTGCTCATGTGGCTTCAGATGCACCAAAAGTGAAATGCAAAATCAGGAATTTGACTTCAGATCTTAAAAATGAAATAACAAGGATCTTTAAAATAAAGGATTATAGATGAGTCATAACTGTTCAAAGGCAAAGAAACTGTTGAAGCCGATTCTTGAAGAAATGATAAAATCACACCCCTCATGCTCTGCTTCCTGGTTCTCCTTTCTGGGACCCCAAACGTGCTGCCCCCAAAGCCTGTGAAGTCACGGGTCAGCAGTGCCATTCACCAGGGAGATGGCATCATGCCCCCCCTGTGAGTCTTTACTAACTCCTCACACATGCATATGCACTGTGTGGGGCGGGACTCTTCTACGTTGTTGCCATTCTTAAGAGCATGCAGAGGCAGCTACAACTGAATTCTAACTCTTAATAACATTGGCTCTCTATCACTGCCGGCATGGTGAAATGGATATCTTTAAATACTTGTGATTTTAAACAAATGTCTTGGCTTTGGTGTGAAGGTGACCCTGGCTACTTTTTTGGTTTTCCAGCGGTACCTCTCTGGGCTCAGGAAGGGAAGGGGAAGGAGGAGCAGTGCTGGAGTCTCATCTGTCACTACCCTGCACCAAGTTGGAGTAGGACCGAGGACAGCAAGGGACAAAGAAAGGCTCTCTCTGAAGATGCCTGGATGTTCGGAGATGGACTGGGAGAGAACCTGTCGTGGTGTACTCGCCCTTCTGGGGTCTCTGTGGACTGCAAAAGGACCAGAGGAAGAGTGAAACAAGCTAAATCCCAGGGCGCAGCTCTGGGTCTGCCACCCCTGTAAGACAAGGCATGTGTTTCCCCCACTCCTCTTTGAGCCTCTCCTCTTCCTGTTTCTTCCTTCTCTGTATCTTCCTCTCCTAGGCGTTCTTTTTCCCCTCCTGTCTTTTATACTCTGTTTGGTTACCTGGTAGTAACAGAAGTTTCAACAACTAAAGCAAATTCAGAGCCACTTGGCAAAGCCATTGCAAGGTTAGAGTTAATTTGACTCTCCTCGTAGGTGGGAAACCATCACAGCAGGCACGACAGACAGTTGAGGCACACGAGAATTTAAGGCTCACCCTCTGCCTTACTGATTTACTTCAAGCCAAGAAATATGGGAAGAAGGAATTCTAGAACGCAGAGGTTCACCAGCTCAGCATTGCGACTGGAATCTAGCAGCTTGGGAAAGGGGACCACGGAATGTGAGAAAACAGTTCTGGAACTCCAGCGGCCAACATCTGCAGCATTCCCAGTGTCGAGTTCCTGGAGGCACAGTTGTGTGTGCTGCCTTGCCTGCGGAGGGCTCCTAGGCTGGACTCATAGAGAAGCTGATGGGGCATCAGAGACAGCCCAGAATTCCCACAGGAAGTGTCTGCATCTTGAGAATAATAAGACAGCAGGGCCTTCCTGCAGTAGAACCCATGGCCATGCGTCATGCAGAAGGACACTTAATTTGAGACTGAGGATGAGTATGTAGCTTTCACCTGGATTTTCACATCAAGGGGTTTTGATCACTGGGTTCAAAGCCCCTGAGCCTAGGACTTGGCACTGAAGTGTTTTATTCCACGTACAAAAGTGAACCATGTGAAGCCCAGATCTGTACAAATAGGGAACAGCAGCTTGTTGAAGTTGCTCTCTTAAAGACTTACTTCTTATCTATCTTCTTTTCTACTTAATGCAATAAGAAACAAAATAACTTCGATAAAACACAGCAATGTAGACACTTCTTTAAGTAGACTTGCTTCTTAAAAACCACCAGGAAATGGTTCTATCCATGATGGGAAGGGTGCCATCTGAACCAGAAAAGCTTCCATCTGAGTTGTAAATATCTCCCGGCCATCCTGAGATGTACGCCTATGTGTCAGCCCTTATTGTAAAAGGAACTTAAGCTGACATGGATTCTAAATGCAACCTAGGCTAACTAAAGCCAAGTGACCTATCAAATCTGAGAGGAATATCAGAGTGTCTTGACCCACACAGGGGTGGAGGTGGAAGGCCATGAAGGATAAGACCCTACCCGAAATAATGACCTAATTTGTTGAACAGAGATTTCACTTTTAGACTGGGGAGGTTGGCTATTTAATCCAAGATTTAGAAGTCCAAATTAAAAAAAAAAAATCAAAATTTAGAACACACACAAATCTGTGTTGCTGTTGGTCTCAGTGTCCACCTGGTTTTCAGAGGAGCAAGGAGCTGCAATGGTTCGGGGTCTTGGATGAAGAAAAGGAGCAGCATTTCAGAGATCAATGAGCGTCACTCACCTCCTTCACAGATAACACCAGGATCCAAGAGGATCAGATTAATTAAGTTCTTTTATGTGACCCAGTTGGAAATACACAGTGCACTGCTGTAGGGGAGGGCTTAATTTCAGGGTCTCCAGTTCAGAATAATGGAGGAGACTGGGGTGCATCCACTACAGTGTGTTGGAACAAAGGGAGGAGTTGGACTGGCTTGTAGCTCCAATCTGAGGGCTTTGCAGCGGCAGCTTTCAGACCACAAATGCTCGCCTCTGCCCAGAGGACTCGGGAGTGTACAGTGGGGTGTCTCTTGGCTGAAGGCAAGTGTAGGACACGGCCACAATCCACAAGGTGGGAGTCGGGGCCAGCTAATCCTCATCAGGTTGGATTTTCCAATTCATCCAAACCCACGAGCTTTGGGGGGCTCAGAAGAGAGATGGACCCTGGTCACTACTTTGCTCTCAGGTGCACTGAGTATTAAGTTAAATCATAAAGAAATCCCCCTCCCCCACATCTGGCTGGCACTTGGCCTCTTCCCTGGTCCCCGTCTTCTCCAGTCTGCTTGTCTATAGCACTGCCCTGAATATGCTCATAGGTCACTTGATTCTATTTCCTATCATTCAGTGCCCGGAATTTTATTCCAGAGGAACCTTGAGGATTACTTGGATCACCAATAAACTGCCTGGCAGGTGGTTCGGGACTGCGGTGAGCTAATGTCTCAAAAGTCTTTCTAGAGGGGTGGGGGGAAATAACTCCTGAGAATATTTGTGGTGTTTAAAATAGAAACCGGCAATAATGAGGGCTGTAGAAATTATATCTGGCCCTCTGATTATACAATCTGATTACAAATTCTGACATTTCAGTTATAAACAGAACTTGGCATTATTAAAATTGGAGTTTTCTTAAACACCTCCGGTTTCCTCCTTTTTTCATTCGTTGGCAATAAAATTTAGGTAATGAGAATGCTCTTGTAAAAAAAAAGGACTGGCTGGAACTATTCGATAGTAAAAATTTTTTCAGACTCATTACATAAATGAAAGGTATTTTGCTTTAACATTTATTGAACTTTTTTTTTTTTTTGGAGGACAACAGTCTCTTTAGGCAAACAAAAACAAATATGGAACAAATTTTATGTATAAAAGTATGGCTAAAGCAATGAAGGCAACAGACCACAGAGTACAGAACCTCCCTGCGCTGGGCAGGGCAGCCCAGGGGGAGCGCTTCACGGGGGCCATAGGGATGAATCTAGGAGCCCCCCAACACCACACATGTGCGCATACACACACACACACACACACACACACACACACACACACACACACACACACACACACAGAGTTCCTGCCTGAGCCGTGGATGGCCGGACAGGTATGCGGCAGGACCCCCAGCCCTCTCAGAGGAAGGGCTACTCTGGTGACCACCAAACTCAGCTGGGCTCGTCTCTCGCGAGCGAGCACACACATCTCGTGAGTGTGCAAGCCTTCCAACGTGGCCGCTTCGGATCTCAGACGAAGGCGCATGCCTTCAATTGATGGCCTTGCTCGGTCCTCCGCACAGCGCGCTACAGAGAGGCCAGACCTGCCGCCCCTTCTGCCAAAGTGCTCTGACCCATGGCCCGATTCTCTCTGATTTAAGGACCCCAAATCTTCCAGGGCAGCTGTTTCCTCCTCAGAGAGTCCCCCACTTGGCCTCGGTTGCTCAGTAGCACCTTGCTCATTGACCGGGGTCCTAACCCTCTCTGCGCTGCCCATCCCAGCCCTCAGCCCACCTTTAGGGTGCACGCGCACTCAGCCTGTGGCGTCCTTCAGGGAACCCGTGCTGGATTTAAGGACATGCCGGACCCTGATGCCACACACTGGACTCGCACGTGCGCACATTTGCTCCCCAACATACTAAGGGACACAATCCGAAGCGTACCTGGCTTCAGCGCAACGAGGGCTGTGGTCACCTTCGCGTGCAGGACACACTCGGAGCCCACAGCGCTGGACACGGGGTGCCACGTGGGGAGCTCAAAGGGAGGAGCCGCCGCTCTTTACTCTTCCAAGAACCTTCGTTCCGGGCAGCCTGGCAAGTGAGGAGAGTAACAGGCTCAGTGTGTTCAAAGAGAAGGGGAGCCCTGCATTTTGAGGGTGATTCATGACTATGCGACTTCTACTGTAATACTTCTTAAAGTGTCTATGGAAACAGTCTCTGCATTTCGTGATGGCGTTACCTTCTTTCTTTGCGTGGTGCTGGGAGCTAGAGCAGGCCCACTGAGCTACATCTCTAGCCCCAACAACAGCAACTGGTGTGGAAATGCAAGTCCTGGTCATTGCTCCACAGAGTGGGTTCCCCACACTTTGCCCACTCAGTGGCCTGGTCCTGGGCTGCGAGTCTGTACATCCATGGCAGGTGGCATCGCCAGCTCAGGGTCAGGGGGAGGATGGGGGAGCCACGGGTGAATCCAGGCAGCCCTGTTACAGCTCCCTAGAGCCACTCTCAGCCACTGGCGGTGTTCCGGCCTACTCCTGAGCCCCGCTTCTAGATCTGTAACACCGGAAGTCAATCTCTTCTCTGACATGGCAGAGCTGGATGTGGAAGCGGCCACTGCCCCCACCCAGGATGCTCAGCCAGCTCTCAGGACCGTGTGTCCTCTTAGTGCGTCTTGCACTCCTTAGCAGATTTCACCTGTGTTGGGCAAATCAAATCCAGAAAGGCCAAGAGCATGCCATGCAATGCAAATGTAATAGATAATACGCAATGCATAATAGCAATCCTATCTGATAGCTGGTAGGCTGAAAGCCATCATTGTTATAACTAGACACATTAGCCGTGAGCACTGACCACTTGCCAGTGAATTTCCACTTGCTTAAATCCCCTCTCCCCCCTTAAGAGGTAGATATCACTTCCCCTATAGTAAAAGAAACTGGAGAGGCCACGGAATGCAAGCCACTCCCTGGTCACCACAGCTGTGTGGTACACGACCCAAAGGTGTCCTCCCTAAGGCTGATGGCCGTTTTGGCAACTGGCTCCATGGCACGCACCTGTATAATGCCCTGAATCTGAGCACATTTCTTTTCCCAACCAAGTGTGAGAGGGCTACAGCAGCAGCCTCCACCAGGAGATGCGTAGAAGGGATGAATGCAGGTGGGATCCCCATGCCTGCCTCTGAGTTACCTGTGCGCAGGGTCACTGGGTGCTTCCTCTGTTGGTGAGCAAGCACTCAAGTGGCTTTCATGATTATAATGCTCTAGCTTCTTATTCTCTGATATTCAAGTTTCGCCTGCAGCCTTTCAAATCGATGATGTAGAAAGATGCAAAGAATTGTATGCCAGGCATAATAATTCCAAGCAGGTTGAGGTTTAGTTGTTTTGAAAAACAAAATGCATGGTTGAAACACAGACACAGTTGAACACAGAACTTAGAAAACTGGTCATGGAATTAGTCCAGTGGTTCTAGCGCCCGCCCTGGTAAGCACAAGGGCCCGGATTTGATCCCTGGTGCCACATGTCATGCTGGTCCTATGCTGAACTGGCCACTGAAACTGAGCTTGGTGGCACACACCTGTAATGCCAACAATGAAGAGGCTAAGAGAGAAAAATCACTATGAGTCTGAGCTGGGTAGAGAGACCCAGTACCAGCAAAATTTTTTTAAAAAGCAAGAAAACTGAGAAGCTCACTCTAGCACATGATTGCCCAGTGGTAGTTTCTGCTACACTGGCAGCATATGCATGGACAGAGGGATCAAATTCCTGCTGAGAAGACTCTAGACAGCCCAGGTGCTCAGTCACCTGCTCCACAGCAGCATGCCACCGATGCAGTGTTGTCCCTCAGAGCTTTGTGTAACAACACGCTCTCCTGTCTCTGTGTGACCCAGTGCAGAAGCCACTGGTGGCATCTAGCTAGTGAAAAATGTAAGCTGATTTTGTGATACTGAGATTGAACCCAGGCCACTTGCACTGATTTACATGCCTAGCCCTTTCTGATATTATTTTTCAATTTTGAAACAAGGTCTCACTGAGTGGCTAAGTTGCCTAGGCTGGATGTGAATTTGTGATCCCACTGCCTTAGACGTGGGACTCTAGGCATGGACCACAGACCTGGCTATGACTACCTGCTTTCATTCCCTATAAGGCATCTTAGGTTCATCCATGTTTCACAATTCTCTTCTTTTTTAAAGCCAAATAATACATCACTGCATGCAAAGCTACATTTTGCTCACTTCTGTATCCACCTGTGGGCACCTGGACCACTTCTCTGTGGACGGTGAAGGTGGCTGTACCTGTATCTGCTCAACTAGTGAAGAACAACTGGCTTTGAAGCATAATCAGCACCACATGGCTGGGGACAGTGGTACTGGACAGTGGTCTCCAAGGCTGGACTGGATTGCTGCCCCTCGAGTTCCTAGCTGTCACCTCTGGATCAAATATTACAGTTGAGCAGGAGGAAAGTGGGGAAGAGCTCAGCTCCTCTGCACTGGCTTTCTCTCCTTCACCTGCTTGATCAACCTTGGTTGGGCTGACACAACGAGAAGGGAAGGGCACAGGGACCCCTGTGCAGTTGGGCCCATTGCCTCCACAGTGGAGGAGTGGTGGGCTCCATTCTGTCTTTCCAACCACACCTCCAAGCCACAGCTCCGCCTGTCCTGTCGGTCCTGAATGAAAGGCCTGCAAGGGCTCCACCATTAGGATCAATATCCTGGCCATTATGCGGGCAAAGGAGGCAGCAAATCACATTTACGCGGATTGTCAGACTCATTATTATAAGCAGATGGCGGCTCATGCACTACAACGCAGGCCCAAAAAGACTGACATTATTTCAAATTAAAATCTATAATGCTAATATGCATCTCCCCGTCTCTGTGCAGGCTCGAGTGCATTAATCTTCTGGATGATTTGCTGATGTGCACCGTGTTTGCACATGAGTGGTGCTAAAAGGAGGGCTTTTAACCAAGAATGGTTAACATTTATTCATACAGATTGATAAAAGCTAACATGCAATTTTCTTTACTAGTAGCTCCCTAATAGGAATTAATGGGACATTTTAAAGAGAAATTCCAAGTTCAGGGGACCCAGAAAGAAATACTCCCAGCAAAAGAGAAGCAATGTCACGCTCTTCTGCCTAACACAACTTGGTTAGATCTCTGTATCTGTTTCAAAGGCAGCAACCCGTCTGTCTACTCCCAGCTCGACGAGAATGGAAAAGGCCACGAGCAGGACTACTCCAGGCAACGCTACGTCTGAAGAAATGGTTTTCGTGAGTGATTCTGGAACCTGTGCATTCATTTTGTCAAAAGTTGAAAAGGACTTCTGTAAAACTGCTTGCTGCTGTATACTTGTGCTATAAAAATCAACACTGATGCTTCAAAAAGTGTATTTTTGAACCAAATGTTTGTTTTTTCCTAGGAAGTGATGCCTGAGTTCTAATCACAAGCATTTGAATAGAGGAAAGCTCAGTGACTGGTTTTTGTGGTTTGTAGTTTGATTTTCAGGTAATTTTCTAGATAAATTTAAATATCTATACTAAAGTTGAAGTATGCACAGAAATGACATAGTAAATGGAATGTGACTTCATTTGCATGCAAACATGAGGTTATTTTCCCAATAGAATAAAAACTGTAACATCTTATCTTGATATACAAAAAGTCTTCAAAAATAAAAATAATAATCTTGAAGCAAATCCTTTCTATTTAAGGACAGAAGCAACCCACTCATTCTGACAAACAGCCACATAAACACCAAGGCCAGTGAGACCACAGAGAGCTGGACCTCAGCCCCTTGGTATTAAAGGCTCTGGCACAATTCTCAGGTAAGTGTAAACTCGTTGATTAAGTGAGAAAAGTCATGAGCAGTGGTGTCAGACAGCCAGAGTTGAGCTTGGTCCCGAAGAGTCTTTTACTTCCCAGGTCAGGTCAGAAACACAGCATCAGTCTACTGAGAAAGTCTGTTCAGTGATGCTCCCAAGAGGAGATAGCTTGTCTTTGTTCCCTTGAATGAAGTTAGCCCTACATCCACTAAATACACCAGAGGAAGGAGCGAAAGCTAAATCAAATGCCGTTTACCTGGAACCTAGCTGCAAACTCTCCGTGAAGTGACCGTGGACTCAGATCTATAAGGAGAACAACTCCAGCCAAGTTCCCACGCATCCCTCTACCAAAAGAACCCATCATGAGATTTCAGAATTAAGAGCTTCAGATCAGTTCACAGAATCCTCTAATGTGAGGAAAGACAGCCCAGGAATGTTGCGCCTATCACCTGACTGTACACACTATCGTGGTTTGAATCCCTTGACAAAACCTGAGTGGGCCTTATTAAAGCCACCAGGGATAGCACAGCCTATACTGCCAAGATGAGCCTGGTCCTAGGGAAGAGGATGCAGCTACGGACCTTCAGAAAGTGTCCTGAGTGGAGTTCTGAGGGCCCTTGTCCTTGACAGGGGATGGTGCTGTGAACAAGAAGGGGTCCACATCTGCTACACAGCCACGCACCCCCTGAGATGGGCTCCTGTGTGACAGAGGTCTCTTCAGATTCCCCCACCCAGGGATCCCTAAGCCAGCTGAGCCTGTACAAGTACCCACGGTGACGTTCCCACCGAGAGGGGAAGGAGGGACATCCACGTGATCAGTTTTAGGACCTGCACTAAGATGAGAGGCTCACACACATGGGCATATCTGGGTGACCCATGGAGGGCTGTCTCATGGCTTTGGGTCTGGTGCCTTGCTACTTTCTCTCTGCAACTGATCTCGACTTCCTGGCCACCATGGACAAAGCAGCTTTGCTTCCCCAGACCCATCCACAAGATGCTCCTGCCTTAGAGCCCGTGCAACAGGAACTGGCCTTCCTGAAGATGTGTCACATCAACCCCCTTCCTTACCTGTGGGTATCAGGAGATGAGCACAGATGCGCTGCTCAGAATGCATCCTCGTGGTTAGTGACTCATGACCGTGCCGTCTGCATCAGCCGAAGTTCTGTTAAGAGACCCTTGGAGCCAGGACAAGCCTGGTCACTTGTCAAGTGCATTACCCGGGCTAAGGTTTAAGTTCTTTAGTTTAAATAAAGGCTAATAGGCAATTGTCAGAGTTGGTTTTGATAGTAATAATTTGGTAAATATGAAAATCATGCCAATATCATAAGGCACTAGGAGATGTACGTAGATATGCCGTTCAGCTTTAACTTGGATAGGAAGTTCATGTTGCATATTATGACAATATTAAAATAAAAGCCTTTCTATTAAAAGGTGGAAACAACCCACTAATGCTGATATACGCTGTCATACACACAGGGCCAGAGTGTGCAGGACCAGCCCGCTGCTGCTGCTGGTCATTGCCAGCTCCTGTGCACCCCTCAACCTGCTTAAGTCGCCTGCAAGGCTTCTCCTTGTCCCGTTTCTGTTTTATGATTTGTCAAAGCCCCCACCTGTTCTTTCAGTGTGTGTAGAACTCTTTCCACGGATTATTTGAATTTTTGCCAGTAGAAATTGCTGGGCTTGTCTGGCGTAACTGCCTAGGAAGGCTGCTCTGCAGCATGTCCGTGCAAGCAGATCTGGGCTGTGCAGTTCAACACCAAGAAAAGGACCCAGCAGTGGAGCCTGTGCAGAGGATGCAGACCTCCAGGACCACTGCCTCACTGCAGGAATCTGTTCTGTCTCTCACCATCCACTACTCGGCCGGGGCCTCCCTCCCCGCTCCAGCCACAGCTTGTAAGATGCAAGAGCAAAAAAGAAAATCTCTTCTTCTTGCCCTAAATGTTCTCTCCCTATTCTATCTTGAATGCTCTTTGGAGAAACACTTTTCACCGTCTACTGAGTTAAATAAGAAATGGGCACTGGTCTGAGGCCCTGGTCATACACTGAGTTTCTCGGGCCACAAAATGCATTCTCACTTAGCAGATATGCAAACTGGGTAACAGGCAAGTCGAAGCCAGTAACAGGCTGTCGCATGATGAGACCATAGCCACGTAAGGCAAACACCTGGCCAGGAGCAGCCCTGCCATTTCTGGACATGACCTCCCACTTTGATCCATAGACCCTCACCCTCACCAGCTACTTTGCAGGCAGAATGCTCGAAATCTGTCCTGGCTCTGGGGACCTCCTGATTCATCATGAATCATGCTTTGATCAAATAATTTGTGAGCATTTCTCTAATGTTCTTAATTTTCACACATGCCGTCTTCGCAAGGGCCCTCCTGGAGGTCAACACTGACCATCCTGTGGTGAGGCCCATCTGCCTGCTCCTGTCCTCCATGGCGCTGTACCCTGGACAGCGTCCAGCACAGTTGCTTAGTAGCTCCCAATGAAGAGGTAAGCCTGCGACCCACTGCTCTCCTCCTCCCCCACTGGCTGTTCCTTCTTTGGTCACCTGTGTCCCTCGGGCTTGGATCTTTGCATTCTTCTTCTGTTTGGATCTTTCCTGGTGACACTGCCATTCTCCACCCCCATGGTTCTATTTCCATCCCTGTCTTTTTCTGAGTCATTTTATGGAGAATTTTATGTGGCCGAGATTGTCTAATCTGGATGGAAAATCATGGGCGATTCAGTGCTAGCCTTGCCTTATTGCAGAAGAGGAAACAGAGCACAAGCATAGGAGGGTTGAATGCAAAGACAGTGCAGCCAGGGCGTGTGCTTCCTGCTGCTATCCTGGCTGACCCAGCATGACAGCAAATGGCTTACGAGGAGCAACCGAGTCCTTCTTGATTAGTGGACCTCCTCTTTTCTGGGCCACCACTCATCTTCTGACTTCATCCATCCAGGAACAGCCACCTTTCATGGATGCTTCGCGGGGCTTACCTTTGTGCTGTGGAGTTTACTTTGCAAAATGATCTCAGCGTGCATGTTGTGTCATGCATGTTCTCCAGGAAATCTGGAGTGGGACCTGAGTGGGGAGCTTCATGTTACCTCCACTCCCCAGATAGCGTGGGAGCCATCTCTGTCACCAGCCAGCCCCTGATCACCTCCTCCTATGGCTCTAAGTGTCCGCACAGCCCCTGAGAAGCACCCTGGTTGCTCTTCAGTGCCTCACATTCCCCTGGCACCCCTCCTGTGGACCAGCTGTCCCTCTTGCTAACCCTCATCAAAATCCTGCATTCATTCACATGTGTCTTCCATGTTCCTTGCCAGGCCTTGTGACAGCTGGGACAGTCACTTCCACAGTTTTTGAGTGGTTCCTATCTGAGAATCCACCCACATCAGCCTCCTACAGAGTCCCATGTGTCCTCTGACCAGGTGATGCTGCACCCCAAGGGGCATGTACACCCAGCTGCCACCGCCCCACAGGCAGAGCCAAGCTCAGGGTCCCCTCCTGAGCTCCTCTGCGAGTTCCACACCTGGTCCTCCAGGCCGTGGTTCCCAAGCCCCCTGGTGTGGCCCACTTGTCTGCCCAGAGCCTGTATTCTTTTCCTTAGGTAGCTCAGTTACTGTTCCATTTTCATCTTAGAACCAGCAGAAACACAGTGAACTTAATTCTAGCACTCGGATCATAAAACTCTATGTTAATATGGCTCCTATAAATGGAGTGCTTATGGGTCCTGTGAGCGCCATCTGGATATTCTACGATGAGGTCCCCAAATCACTGAGCTACAAATTACTAAACACTCCCTTGAACCTTTTCTGTTAGTCTGGACTTGATTATCTCTAATTACCCTAAATGCCACTCTGCACGCCAGACATAATCAGCTCCAGTCATGCCACCAGCCTGTGGTCTGTGCTCACCTTCGGAAAAAAAAGGGAGCAGGGTGCTCAGTCACTCACACGTCATCCACCCAGGCTGGGCCACTGAGCAGCCTGAAGGCTGCCTTGTGGGCTTTGTGGCCCGACAGTGCATACCTCCTTCTCTCTCCCAGTCTCTTGTTTTCTTTGCCCTGGAAGCAGTGCTGAGCACTGCGAATGATGTCTATGGGATGATCTGGAGCCTGGCTCCTTGTAAGGACTGAAAATCCATAGGTGCCACGGTCCCAAGCCTGATCCTGAGTGGTGACAGGTGGGCACTCCTGATTCCCAGGCAGACTTCCTGGTCTAGCCCCAGGTGCAGGCTTGGATGCTCTCCCACCCCTGACCCCGTTGCCAGTGCAGAGTCTGCAGGATGCTCACTGCAAGCTGAGCAGCTGCAGACGGTCAGGAGGACGTCGAAGGTGCAGGCTGTGCAAGGGGTCACCCAGGAGCGGGAGCAGGCAGGCTTAGATTTAGCACTGACCTTCTGTGACCCGAGCCTTCCTGCTCTTTTTAAGGGCAGGAATCTGACAGAGCTGCTTGCTACAGGCTCACAGCAGCCTTTCCTGGATAGATTTTCATGAACTGCAGACAGCAGTCCTGATTCTCTTCAAAAATCCTGACATATTTTCCACTTTAGTTTGACATACATTTCTGCCGCGGGCTACTTGTCTAGGAGTCGGGAGGACCTGGCGATTGGGCAGCTGCCTCCCTGACCCTTGTACCCCAGGCACCTGTCCACAGCATCCAGCCAAGCTGGGCCTCTGAGATGACCCAGGCTTCAGTAGGGCTGGTTGCTCCTTATTTAGATCTAGACACTCAGAGAGAGTGATACAAGCCCTCGGCATCCCAGGCCTTGTAGGCAGGAGGAGGGGCTCGCAGGATATGAGCCATAATGTAGGCTTAGAACCTTTCCCTCTTTGACTCCTTTGCAAATAAAAAAGGATAATCTACAGAAAGACCTCCTAGAGTAGAAATAATTGGGTTAGGCTTTCAATAAATAACTCCTGAGTTAATGAGACTGAATCTTTAATCTTTATTAGGCTTATTAATATTAAACTTAATCCTGACCATCAACAATATTTAAGGGGCTTGCTATAGCACTCAGATCCTAAAATCTTATTTTTTAATGATTTAAAGTGTCACCAGTTTTATTTACAAACAAACAAAAACAAGGAAGATGTTTGTGGGCCTGCAGGAAACACTTGGATTCTTGAAGGAGACAAGCACCTCAAAATGCAAATATAAATTGGATGATAACTATCACAGAGCCATAACCTC
>PVKN010025819.1:0-14018 GCA_004027915.1 Capromys pilorides
ATGGTTTTGACAATTCTGAATAGGACGAATTACATTCTTCTTATTAGGGTTCACATTTATCAGTTTTTAAAACAATGTTTTATTTGTGTATAGATCGACACTAAACATTAGTGGAAAGAGTAGAATCCAAAACCGTCTCACGTATATAGGACCAAATAGTTTCTAATTACATTGCCCCATAATTCAATGAATAAAGGAAAAAGAAATTATCTATTAGTGCTGGATGTTTTGATATCTGATGGAAAAATTTTAACTTGGACCTCATGTCAAATATAAAAATTTACTCAAAATAAATATAGATACACACATAAATATATCCATTTTTAGAAGGAACTATAAAAATATGTTCTCTGTGACCTTCAAGTAATATATAGATTTGTTACCATAAAAGCATACAGCAGAAAACAAAAAGACTTGGAAATTGTCAAAACCATTTGCTCTTTATAAGACATTGTTGAGAAAATAAACCTGCATAGCTTGGCTTCGGAGGGAACATTTTAAAAACAGATATTACCAAGGATTTGCCTTCAGAGTATATAAGTAACACTTATAAATTAGTGAGGGGAGAAACAAATAAAATTAGGGTAAGTAACTGGAATGTATAATTCACAAAAAGATGTATGCAAATGGAAAATATATGAAACTATGTTCAACATCATTATTTATAGTTGAAATTTAAGTTAAAACTATAAAAACATACTACTATCCTCTCATTAGAATAGCTAAAATAAAACAGACAAATAGACCCAACAATGAGGATTTTGGCCAAAGTGCAGAATACTTGAACTCAAGTAACTGCTGCTCAGAATGCAAACTATTTTAGGTACCTGGGTAAACAACTTTGTAGTTTCCTTTCAAGTTAAACATCAGTTTCCTTAATGGCAGAGAGACTCGAGTCAAGGCAGCTACCTTTGAGAAATGAAAACCTGTGTTCTTTTAAACATTGTGCTTAAAAATTCATAGCAACTTTGTTCTTAATAGCTCAAACTCAGAACAAATCAAATGCCTAGTTAGTGTATAAATGAACTGCTACAGATCCACTGTATAGAACAGTACTCAGCAGTAAGAAAAGCATTCACAGCACACGTGGGATGAGCCTTCATATAAGGCATTGTGCTAAGCCAAAGCAGCCGCGCATGGAAGCCTGCGCAGTGCACTGCTTCGTGTGCATTGAATTATGGAAGAATCTCTGGGGACTTCAAGGGTCACAGTGGCTGTCGGGAGCTAATGTTTAGGGGGCTTGACACAACAGGCAAGAGCACACTCCCTGGAGCTGTGGGGGTCCCCTCTTGGCTGTGGCGATGGTGCGCAGCTGTATGCATTGCACAACTGAAAGCTGATGGATTTTCATGTGGTATTTTCACCCCCTGTAATTTTACTACAGGTAACACTGATGTTAGAAATGGCACCTGAACAACTGGGTAACCATGGAATACAACATACATTGTAAGAAAATAATGGTAATCTGACTTAATTAATATGAAGACACTCTCTTTAAAAACTCCATAAAAACTGTAAGGCTGGAAGAAACACACTTGAGAAAGGACTTATGTAAAGATAGGCAGAACTCTTGGAAAAAGGAGTAATCAAATGTGATTAAAAGTGGTTAAAATACTTGGTCATGGACCCATAAATCAGCCCTGCTAAGGGCCCTGGAACTTGAGAAGCTTCTCCATGTGCCTGGGCACCAGGGAGGTGCAAAGGAAAACTGGAATTTCAGGCCACTTCACACAGAATGTAAATGCTGGCCAGAAGCTGCGATTTCTAGAATTCATCTAAAATATTAAATCTCTTTTGGAAAGCTCCTTGGCAGCTTTTGTTAAATTTAAGCATAACCAAATTGTAATACAAAGCTTCACTGCTAAGTAATTTCGAAGCAAAATAAAAACATATATGGGGCCGGCCTGATAACTCTGCAGACTGAAGGGCCTACTTAGGCAGACCCAGGGACTGGGGTTTGATCCCCGTCATGCCACGCTGGTCCCACCCGTGGGGCGCACTGAAACAGCTACTGAGACTGGGCATGGTGGCACATGCCTGTGATCCCAGCGCTTGGAAGGCTGAAAACAGGAGGATCACTATGAGTCTGATCTGTGTAGTGAGACCCACAGACCTTGAAGACCCTGTACTAAATCCATAAAAAAAAAACCTGAACATACAACAACTTGCATGAATGTTTTTGCAATTACATTCATTCCACTGCCAAGCAGTAACAGCCCAGTTGTCTTTCAGTATGAAAAAAAATGGTGACAAAGTTGTGACTTGTTCATCCAGTGGAATGTCTCTCGGTAAGGTTAAAAAAGAATGAGCTGCTCAAAATATGGCGAGTAAAGGGAGCTCACCAAAACTGAGTTGGACAAAAGCAGCTACTCAGAAGAGTGCGGGTTGTAAGAGCACATATCTGAAGCCAGCGGTAGATGAAATGTACTAGTGGCTAAAATTCTGTCTTGAAATCTGTTTGTTTTGGGGACAGTGTCTCACCATGTACCAGGACTGACCTCAAATTTGTGGTGATCTCCCTGCCTCAGCCTGCCAGCTGGGATTAGAAGCAGATGCTGCCATGCCCAGGGCCATGTTGGAATCTGCAAAGGTCCTTTCACATTTCTGAATCCTTTAACTTCACAAGATAGCATCCTTAGGGTCACGTTTCCCTGAATGGCGTTGTATCATTTTGTTCTTTTTAGCGATCTTGTATTCCTAGAAAATTATCAATAGCCATACTTTTAAATGTTTGCCTTCTTTATTGCCTTTTCCAACCTTTGGTTTCCCTGTCTGGGGAGGCTGGCTGTGTGCCCACTGGTTTCTTTGTCATTACATCTCGAGTTCCCTCACAGTTGGACCACTTCAGGTTTGCACCCCGATGCGTTCCCACCATTGTTGGTTGTCCCTTTGCACCTCAGAGCTGCCCTTCATGTCTGCACCCACTCTCCCATTCATTTCCAGCTCTGCACTGCACCTTGCTGGTCCAGGTCCCACAGCTTCTGTCGCACGGCAGCAGCCACGCATGTATCAGTTGTTCCCTCAGCCTCTGCACCACTGTAGCTTGCTGGTGCTGCTACAACAGAACGCTGGTGACTGGAGCACTGCTGAAGAAGGAAACCGAATTTCTTACAGCTCTGGAGGCTGGGAGGCCCAAGGTCCAGGCAGCAGCAGGTCTGGTGGCCAGCGAGGGCTGGGTCTCCATGACTACATGGCATTGGAAGCATCCTCCGCACCTGGAAGAACCAAAGAGCCAGGAGAGAAGAGCTGTTCCCCAAATCCATTTATAAAAGACCCCAAGTCCTCTCTCCTGGCCGGTCACTTCCTTAGGACCCCGCCTCCCAATAGGTTTTTTTTTTTCTTTCAGTTTCTTTTATATATTTGTGTTCTGGCCTTTTGATTTTAACTAATCTTTGAGTAAAGTGAATTTCTGACAACGTTCATTGGGAATTCAGATGAGAGCTGGGCCTGGACTCTTTCTTGGAAGAAGAAGCTCTGCATTCCCAGCTCTTTGCCCAGGACTGTGGCTGCCTGGTCTTTGTCTCCACTTCACACACCCAGCCTACACTAGCTGCGCGGGAATGGCTTTATTCTGAGTCCCACGTGGGGATGCCGAAGAGTCTTTTCAACCATGAGGCTCTCTTGTGGCTCCCCGAGCCAGCCAAGCTTCTATCTCTGTTATCTTCTGAAGACTTTTCAAAGGCAGCTAACAGGCAGCTAATTTCATTGGTCGGTAATCATTTCTCAGTCGTTTCCTTGTTTGACCTTCCTATGTTGTAACGGTCCCCGTGTCAAGCCTGTTTTGTGTTTTTCAAATCTCTTCCATCTTTTGCCTCTGCCACTCCTGTCGCTTTGCTGTTTCCTATCCTTTTGATGTCCCTTTAGCCTTCTCACTATTCTTCATTTAAAAGTCTACTCTTGTCAGATTATTCTCCTGTTGCCACTAGACTATATCTCCGATAGCACAGAGCTACACATCTTGATCCCTGCTTGCAATGTTTCAACAGAATTGCCTACCTCCATTATATAGGGAATAAAGTCCATACCGTTTAGCGTTACCTTAAAGTACCGGCATGCCTGTCTCCCCATCCTCAGATCCTGTTCTTCAGAGCCCCCTCCAGCCCACCGGGCGCCTCATTACCCTGAACTCTCTGGCACATTTCTCCTGATTGGATTATTCTTTCCTTGTGGTGGAGCCACCCCTGCTGTGATCTCTTCTTCCCAGCCCCTGGGTTCCTTTCCTGTGCTGTGATCCACAGAATGCGCAGGGCTCATTGCTGATGCCCAAGCCCTGTCTGTGATCATGAGCTCTTTGGTAGGGAAAAGGTTGTCTCTTGTTAACAGTGTCTGTCAGGCAGTAAGTAGATCTTATCTATCGTCTTCAAGGACATGAGTGAATGTGTCCTAACACTTAGGATGGGAACCATTGCTTCGTTTCTCATCAGGAATTAAAAATTATGAGCAGGCGAGAACGTGACAGGGAACTCGTGGATGTAAACTGTAGGGCATGAGGAATTTTCTTTCTATTTGGTCTTCCTTTGCAGAGTTTTAGATTTAGCAAGCTTAACAAATGTTAATGGTAGCTATGTGCTTATCACACAGGCAGAGACAAAAGGAAATCATAATACCACCCACAGTCATCTGTAAGAGTTCCCTAAAATGTGAGGGATTTGACATAACTGTTGCATTCTGCATTTGAAGTTTATTGCTATGTGTTTTTAAGAAGCTGGCCTTATATTTCTATTTTTAATATATAATTTCTGCAGCACAGCCAATAGAAAATTCTTTAGCCTGGATTGGCAGTTGTCAGTGATCCATTTGTGTTGACAATCTGAGAAGCAGAAGGCCGGTGATGTTTGGTGATCCTGGTAATATCACTTAGCTTAATGATAAAAGAAGTGGGCATCGTGGTGGGATCAGAGCTTGGCTTTGCGACTTCCTGTAATCACCTGTGAATGTAGCCTAACCAACTTGAGGTTAGTCTTATTTCCGCCATTGTATTTGCTCATCTTATTTTTGTGCTTTTGTGAGGTTACGTTTACCTTGTCAAATTCATCTCAGACTCTCTGGAGAGTCTCTCTTGCTTGTCAAGCCTTTGTTACATTTTCTTGTAATAAGAAAATTCTGGCATAAATAGCATGAGTGGAGAGTTATGTAAGGTCAGGTTATTTCATTGTGCCATTTTTTTTTTTTTTTGAAAAGGAAGTGAGGTTGAAAGAGAGCATCTTCGTGTGCTAATGGGGCTGGAACTCAGCAAACCCCCTGAGCAGGAGTGGCTGCCGCAGGACCCCGTCAGCGCCACAGTCTCATCCAATGCGCACAAGGCCCTGGGAGCTAACTGGCCTTTATCATTATTTTCTAAATAAGGACAAGGTTCGAGAGGGCTCACACGAATTGCTGAACGTACCATGGCTAATGTGCGACACAACTGGAATCTCAATTCAGAGTTTTCTGAATTCATTCGGGGAGAGTTTCTGGTGCCCTGAATGGCACTGAGGGAGGTGATGTTGGAGAATCTTCCAGCGATCCCAGAAACTCTGCTCTGGTCTCCCCAAAGCACTCACCATTTCAACCGCTTGAGTCCCAGGGCGTACTGAAAAAACACTGTCGAAGAATCCCAAACAGCGCAATCGCGCTTTCTCTAAATGAGTACGAAAAGACCCAAACAGCTTTGTTTCTTTTACATCAATGAATCCCAATCGGGATTCAATGTACTATTTATATTAAAAGGAGCTGTATGATGTACTTGCGTCAGTAAATCTGAGCGCGCAACTTTGACAATCCGTAACGCACTGTCAGTTGTCCACAATGTTCAAAATGTGCTGGGTTTTCTCGACATAAAATCTCAGCAGCGCCATTGCGCTGCTTGGGACTCAAATGGTTAACATTTCCTTGTGTTGATCACGGACGATTGTGGTCTTATCAAGAATACAGACAAACAACAAATAATTGTTGTTCACCAACAGAAAGGACTTATTGAAGACTGCGTAACCGAGCACTTACGCTCGCAAAGCTTAGCGTGAAGCCTTGTGTCGTGTACAAATCAGCGTCCTCCATTTCCATGGTGATGTTCTTATCTTACAAGAGAAAGCTTCCCTGGGCTTCTCGACAGGCAGCAGGAAGACGCCGTGCCTGGGTGCCCCTGCCACACCCAAGGAGCTCTGTAGGCCTGGACAGCCCTTCAGGACACGTGGTCCTTCCCGTCCATCTGCCACTCTCGATACCTCTACAGTACGTGGCATGCATTTGTGTCAGGAGATGGTGGCTGGGTCTTTAGAGCATGAACAAGGTAACAGCTGAGCAGCTCTGCTGGCCGAGCCTCTTGGACCTCCAGTGCCAGCCGGGCTGCTGGCTTCGTTGCCTGCATCTCAAGTGGCATGCGTGCAGGTCAGGATCCTGGGCAGGTGTATGCCCAGGGAAAGGCCTCATTTTATTATTCTAAAATATCAAACACAGAAAGCATAGTTTAGAATATAAAGTTACTAAAAGCCAATCAAACACATGTCCGTGGGTACCCTCATGCCCTTTCCTTATGGTCCAGCAGGGCAGCATCGTTTGTTACTTTGTTTTGAGCACATCTCTTCCTGCTTCCTATTTCTTTTTTCATATGTTCATGTAGACCCAGATACCCTGCCATTTCAGTAAGTTGGGAACAGCGTGTTTGGCCTCAGATTGTGTTTCTGCCTTTAACCGGGGAGGAATCAGTTCCCGAATTGATAGAGAGCTGCTTCAGCCAAAGCAGTAAACGTCCATTCACTGGCGGTCCTCATGTGCTCACAGCAGTCTGAGATGCTGTCCTGCTTAGGCTCCTGGGTAAGGATCCAGAGATGCTGGGAGCTGCGGGCTGCTGCGGTCCCAGGCTTATTCACCCCTAAAGAGGACATTTTAATCAGCAGTGAACATTTATGGTCTCTGAGGCTGAAAAGAAGAATTTGGCCAGGTCCTGTCTGCCTCACGCAGGCCCAGGCTTCTGTCTGGACAGCACGATGTGGACACTGCTTTATAAAGCATGCAGCAGTAACGCTAGCAACTGTCTCCTGTATTACATGTCTTCTGCGTTACCTGCAAAATATGTAGCTATTTCGGCAGAGACCAGATTTGGAGGCAGAGGTACTGGAGCGTTCTCAGTTGCACAGTAGCTAACGCACAGGCGAACTGTTACACCTTTTAAGAACTATTCTGGAGCTGCGGTGTTGCACTCATAACCTAAGTTTTCCAACTCAACGTCCATTCTTGAAAGATGAGCTCCTGGCAGGTTCTGCGTGGCTTGCAAACTGCAGTCTTCTCTCTTTTTCGTTTGATCATTTTAAAGAAATTGGGGTAGGCGAGCACCGAGCTTGAATGACTCTTTTGCCCTTCTGTGCGTCAGAGTTCTCACCAACAATTAGTGATGCACACCGCTGAGGAAACCGTGTTAGAGGACACACTGGCACCTGCGGAGCGGTGCCCGCCACGAAGCTGTTCACGTCATTATCACAGAAGTAAGGATGCGCGGACGCATGCACGGTGAGCGTGTGCTACGTGGGAGACTTTTTGTTTTTTAGGTACCGGCAATTGAACTCGGGACCTTGCACTTGCCAGGCAAGCGCTTATCGTACTGAGCTATATCCCCCATCTGACCTGCTTCCTTTGGAGGGCCACATTTTTTGCCTGGCGAGGGAGAGCAAAGAGTCCATTTTATTCACTCACACATTTTTTCCCCAGCAAATATTTATTGCTTGGCACAGGAGATTCAGTTACTAACCTTGTTCATGATGAGCAGGAGAGAGGTCTGAAAGTATGTGTGCCTGCAGGGGCTGGCCAGATAGCTCAGTGGATTAAAGCACCTGCTTAGGCAGATGCAGGGACCATGGTTCAATGCCCGCTGTGCTGTGCTGGCCCTGCTGAGACTGGGCAAGGTGTCGTCCACCTGCTATCCCAGCTCTTGGGAGGCTGAAAACAGGAGGATCACTACGAGTCTGATCTGTGTAGTGAGACCCGGTAGACCCTGTACTAAATATAAATAAACGAACAAACTATACAGGCCTCATGGCACTCAGTTGTGGAGAAATATTATGAATAAGAGAAGGGTCACAAGAAGACCTGAGACGCAGGGGAAGTCAAGACTTCTTAGAAGAAATTATCATGGAGCTAAAGGCGAAAGCATGGACTACTTGGGCAAGACAAGGGAAGCGACAGGTCGGAGCTCCAGGGCACAAGGCGCAGCGTGTGCGGTCAGTATGTCCGGGAAACCCCTGAGAAGCCAAAATGAACACAAGGGCCACCGTGGGTAAGCTCTAATGGATGAAAGGAGTCAGGTGAGGGAGCCAGCGGGAGCCGGAAAAGAACGCTGAGGCTCCATGGCAAGCGGGAGCCAGGCCTGTAGGACGCGGTATCACTCATTATTAATCATCAGATTAAAGGTTTTCCATTGTCCTTAAAATACCATAAACCGTAATGAAAACAAAGCAAGGGCCTGATGTAAGGAATTTCGCTTGGCTGAGAGAGCCCTGGAGCGTAGGCGGGGCGGGGAGGCGGGCTTCGTTCCTTGTTCCTCAGTCATGGCATTTGTGGAAGGACCGGGTGCCTCCTCCATGCAGGGTCCTTGATGTCGGTGCACCTGTAAAGGTGGCGTGCACTCATTTGTTCCTTGAATGAGTGCTCCGCCGGTCCCCGTAGCACTGTGACACACGCCAAGGATGCATTCTGCGTGGACTAAGCAACTCCTCTTCTGAGACTCTGCCGGGGGCTTCTGAAGGACAAGGAGCTGTCCCGGGCATCTTGGTGGCGCTGCTCAGCCTTCTGGCCAGCGTCTGCTATGGGCTGGGGTCTCGGCTGCTTTTGTGATTTTTGTTGTTCAGTAGCCGATGGAAAGGATGGGTGGTTGTGCATGATGGATGGAAATGGGGTGTTTAAACCAGGAGTGCTGTGAGGTTTTAACCACTGCTGAAATTTGTAAATATTAATTAGGATCCAGGAGCAGTTGCACTGCACTTACGAAACTGACCAGGTAGCTCTGAGGGTGGCGTTAGAAGAGTGCTCTGGCTCGGGAGTAGGTCCCGGGCTTGGCAGTATACTGAGCAAGCGAGCAGAATGGGTTTCAGCCCCTCTATCTCTTTGTGTTCCTTGTATGACTCATTTTAGGAGCCCGTAAACATTCTCCAACCTGTCCTCATCATCCCTAACTGCCTCTTCACTTCACCATGAAATCTCAGAGATCTAAGCTCTTAGATGTCGCGAGCGTTTGCAATATCAAATTACTCCCGGATCTGAACACAGGTGTGACAGTAATTTGGGTCTGAATGTCCCCGAAAGATCTGTGTGGTAAAGACTTGGCCACTAGCAGGGGTGCTTTTAGGGAGTGAAGGGACCTTTAAAAGTTGTGGCCTCATTGAAGGACAGTAAGTCGCTGGGGGTTGCGGCCTGCAAGGGACTATGTGCTCTCTGGGCTGGTCCTGTTTTTGCTTTCTGATCACACTGGGTGAGCGAACCTCCTCTACTATGGATCCCCACCATGTGGGCTGTGTAGACACAGGCCTGTGGCAGCCAGGCCACAGAACCACGCACTGAAATACTTCAAACCGTACTTCCACATAAACTTTCACATAGGCTGCTTAGCTGAGGTATTTTGTCACAGCAATGGAAAGAGGATGAATACAACATGGCCTCTTCGCTGGTTTCCTCATATTTAAGATGGGGCTCAAAATGATGGAAAACAAGACAATCTCAATATTACCTCATAGTATTTTATTCAATAAACACTTAATGAGTAGTACTGGTTAGTTTTTCTTAGGATAGGAGAAGATAATTCAGTTCCTTAAAATTTTCCACTTAGTATTTCCTATGGAAATATTCACCCAAGAATCCATGAAGGTATAATTTTTATATGGAAAAACATGAAATTAATTTGTTGTTTTCTCTCTGTTGTACTATTGCTGAAATTAACATTCATCTAAACAGATTGTATATGAGATTGTTTTTTTTCGTTTTTATCCACATGGGTATTGATTTCAAGTTTGTATGCTACCAGTAATTTACAAAGAACATATTTAATGGAGATTTGGATTTAAGCGATTGTTAAAGAAACGGTCTCCTCAGAGCACCACTTAGCCCTGCTGCTTCGCTGTCTGAAGACTATTAAATAGTACTATTATCTCTTTGTTACTTATAATTTTCTCAGGCTAAGCTAATGGTTTAAGTTCTTATTAACTCCCAACACTTTTCAATTTTTATCTCCAAGTCTTTGGTGCTGGTTGCCTAATTGGACAAGCTGATTTTGCAGTCCAAGCAATGCTAAATCTGAACTGTAGAGGCACGTCTTGAACAGTATTCCACAGAAGTTGACTTTTCTTACGGCGTAGATGTCTCTCAAACCTGTTCTCTCTCCACTGTTTCTACCCTCCTCTCCCTTAGTCTGCAGGGGCAAGCACATTGGTCCACTTTGCTCACTGCCTGCACAGTCCAATTTGAACGCAGACGCCCTGTAACTGAGCGTGGTTGTTCGGAATTTCTGAAACGGCTAAGATCAGCAAACTCAAGGGCGGAGCTTAGCACGGTCAACACTTTTACCTGGCTGTGGAGACCTCAGGATTGGATTTTATGGTCTGTGTTTTTTTCCAGTACTTTCCTGGAATGTCCTTAGATGGCATAAAGTTTATAGCTCACTCTAGTCCCTCTGACAAGCCAGGAGATGAAAGGGGAGCAAAGGTCTCCATTCTCACATGGCCTGTAACTCCCTTCTCTAACACATCTTCACATCTTCCTGGTCAACCAGACGAGAGTCTGTCTCGCTGAGAGCTGAGAGCTGAGAGCTGAGAGCTGAGAGCTGAGAGCTGAGAAGGTCCTAGGGTGTTTGTGGAGAAACACGGTTCACAGAGAGCAGTACCTGGGCAAAGAGAACGCTGCGGGTAGGGACTGCAGTGCAGGCTCTTGTCTGTCCAGTATTTCTTCCTCCAATTCATACTATACCACATGCTGGGTCAAACCACACTTTAATTTTCTTGCCCTAGCTTTTATCTTACTTTAAAAGGTTAATACCTTCTGGTCTAGCAAAAAGTTCATTTACTTGTCTCAGTTAAAGTCATTAAGAAACAAAAGGAAGAAATGTCCATGCCTCATTTTATTGTCATTTCCTATGTGGACCTTGGCACAGGAAGGTTGTGGAGTAAGGCGTTTCCTGCTGGAGAAGGTGCAGCTGTCAGACTCTTTCTATCGCTGAGTCATGGAGAGCCATTGGGTGCCTCCTGCCCTCCCAGGAGGGTCTGTGCCAGAAAAGCCCCCCCCTCCTCCCCGCCCAAACCACACACTTGCCCCCACCTCTCATCTGGGCAGACTGGGGGTGGGTGAATGGGAAGAGGGTTAGAGAAGGGAGGTCCTGGTGGAGGGAGAATGAGGAGCTGCCTGCGGAGACCAGAGGCCTTGCGTTAGCCAGGACGCAGCAGCTTCTGAAATCCCCTGGATCCACTAAGGAAAACAAGAGCAGCTGAGTGCCAGACACTGACTGCACAGCGACCAGATGATGAAAGAGAAGAGAAAAGCTAAGTGGTCCGGAGGTGGAACATGCCAAGCAGCAGCTGCCCGTCTAGGGCGGAGGGAAGTCCAGGGGAGGGCAGGTGGCAGCTGGCTCCCCCGGGGTCTCCTCTGAAGGCAGGCGTCACGGGCTGCTTCCGAGGCCGTGGAGAAGCAGCTTGCGTGCTGCCCACACTCCCAGAAGGTGGAGGCGGAGCCCCTCTCCCCAGCTCTCTCCTGCCTTCCTCCAGAGTCTGCCAACAGCCCTCCACGGCTGGCAGCTGGTGGGAGTCTGAGAAGCGCCGGGCGTGGGTGCTGGACCCCACCGCGGAGCGCTAGCTTGGGCTGGCGGAGATGGGTGGAGAGCTGGCGCTGCCTTGTTTCCCTGATGGTCTCCTCTGTGAGGACTTCATCACCCGCTCCTTTCACTTTCCTCAGCAATGAGAAAGAAATTGAGGAGCAGAGCAGCAAGACAGAAGAGCGGCGCCGGAGCAGCCTGCGCCCTCTTGTCTTGGTGTGGACCAAGTGGCCTGAGGTCCCCCCACCTCCCCACACACACTCAAGAACGTGTTCTCCAGGGCAGGGGGGCCAGTGGGCAAGAGCTCAGTAGGGGTCAGGGCGTGCAAACTTGGGAGGCAGGCGAAGGGATCTCAACCCAGTGTGAAGCCGCCTCCCCGTCATGAGAAGAGGCAGCCTGTGGACACCCACGGTGGAGAGGGCACGGCGTCTCATTTGCCACTAAAGCGGTGGCGCTGGAAAGATTGCCATGTCCAAGGTCAAGTGAAGCAGAACCCCTTCCACTTAAATCTTGTTCACTGCCACTGTGTGGAAGGTTAGAATCTGAAGAGGAAGGTAGGGGCCAGGGACATAGCCCAGTGGCAAGTGCAAGGTACTGAGTTCAATCCCCAGTAAGAAAAAAAAAAAAAAGAGGAAGGTGAGGAAGAGGATGATGCACTTCCTCATCTTACTCCAAGTTGTAGACAGTGGCCAACAAGTAGGAAGCAGGGAAGGAGATGGGGTTCAAAGCAGCTGTAGGATCGACCCTGCATGGTGGTGCTCACCTGTAGGCCCAGCACCCTGGGAGGCTGAGGCAGGAGGATCACAAGTTACAGCCCAGCCTGGGTAACTTAGTGACTGAGTGGGACCCAGTCTGAAAAAATAAAGTGTTGGAGCCGTAGCCCGGCCTGTGAGGGGACCCTAGGCTCAATCTTGAGCACCGCACCCCCTGCAAAACCATAAAAAGGGCTGGAGTCATTGTCTCTCTCAGCGCTATTGTCAAGGAAGAGGAAACGGATTTGACAGTGCAGAGGGGAGGCGGTTCCTGGAGGACAACTGAAGGCCAGCCCATTTGTGTCTGCTCTACCCAGTTCAGAACGTTCCGTAAAGCAGAGTAATAGGATGAGACGTTGCTGCATACCTACTCCAGAGCAAAGAACAGCCTTAAACGGGAACAGCCGGGACCGAGGAGCTCAGGGGTCGCCCTCCTCTTCTTCCTCCCTGCATGGCGTGGCCTAGCATGTGGGCAGAGTTTAGGGTTTGTAAAGAGTTAGCAGGGCTCACTACAGCCCCTATCAGGCAGCGACCCCCAGGGCTAACGGCTGCAGCCTGTTACAACCAGACCCTCACAATTGCTGTGGCAATTGGGTCTTTTTTCCCTTTTAGGCTTTAAATCTCATGGAGCAAGGAAAATGCAGAGAAGACGAAATTGGATAAAGAATAGCACCATCCTCGGGTGCAGCACAGTGCTGAATGCAAGTTTCGAAGCGCCTTTTAAGGAGGACAATAAATCATCAAAATAGACAAGAAATCGAACTTAAAGTTGGGACACTCGTCACATTAGACATTCTTAAAAACATTTTGTCTTGATTAAATACTTCATTTCCTACTTACTGGGAAGTAAATGTTATAATGGAAGGACAATCTTAAATGAAGAAAATATATGCTATCATTTTAAGACGTTGACTTTAAATTTGACAAATGTAAAACTTGTTATCTTTTAAAATATGCTTTTTTCTGCTACTAGGAGCACCATTCTAAAAAATTAGTCAGCTTAATTGATACTTCCCACATCAGAGCAAACAAAAAAAATTAAAATGATTTTACTGACTTCCATCTCAAAAAGAGGTTGGTAAGATCAGCAAGCTGCCTGGTGTGAGGTCAGAAGAGTGGTTTTAGAGCTAGAATTTTTATTTCAATACTTTTCATCTTGAACAATGGAAATCATGCCTTTGAGGGTGTTCCATTACCGTTCTGTTCCAACAGTTGATTTCCTAATGTGTCAGGATAATTATGCCGGCCTCATTTGCTCTAAAGAGATCTTTGAAATCAGTTATGCAGGGCACCTGGACTGGCACAGAGAAAGTCCTCTCTCTGCGTCCATCTGCGTGACAGGCAAGAAGACCAACGGTCTGCAGCTAGAGAACAAGTATAATCCTTGTTCCCATGTTCCTGGCAATTCCCAGACATAATCAAAGTTGGTACCTTGGAGTGAGGATGTGAAATTTTTTTCTACCTCACAAAAGCAACTTGAGACAATGCCCACTGACACTCTC
>PVKN010025820.1:0-14006 GCA_004027915.1 Capromys pilorides
ATTCAGCCTTTCTGCCAGAAGATCCTTTCCTATCCCTTTTTCTTTCTGCAGAATTCTATTCATTCTTCAAGGTTCTCATCCAGTATTTATTCATTCAAATGAGTTCCAGATTTAGTAAATAAAAATAAGGATACCCAGTTAACTTAGAATTTCAAATAAACAATGAATAAATGTTTAGTATAAGTATGTCTGAATATTCCATGGGAATATTTACTCCTATGTATTTTATTTAGCAATACTATTCATTCTTCAAATATTTGTTGCACATCTATCACATTCCAGAAACTACTGAGTATGGGGAACCGTAGCAGTGGATGAAATAACTCCAAATTCCTGCTCTTGTTGAGTTTACATTCTAGTGGGTTGAGCTAGGCCATAAATAAGTGGCCAAATAAATACTCAATAATATTGTTAAAGCTTAAATAAATGCCATGAAGAAGAATAAAACAAAGAACAGGAAGACGGGAAGTATTAAGGCAGAAAATAGGTAGTGCCGTGCTATGAAGAGCTCCCTGATGATATGAATTCTGAGGAGAGACCTGGAAGAAGTGAGAAGCAAGCCTAGGAAGATTTGGGGGAGTATGTATTCCAGACAGAGTAAATTCCAAGTGCAAAGTCCCTAAGGTAGAAGCATATTTCACATATTTGGGGGATAGCAAGGAGGCCAGTGTGGCTGGAGAACAGTAACGAAGAGGGATTAGCTAGGAAATGAGGTCAACAAAGTGGCCAGTATGAGGGCTTCAACATTCACTCTGCAAAGAGAGTGCTGACACATGATCAGATTTCACAATTCAGAGCACATATACACTTAAAAAGCATTTGTTAAACAAATGACTTCTGTGTTGAAAATTAACTCTTGTGGGGACAGGAAAGCAGGGGACAAGGAGACTGTCATGGAAGCAATAGAGTAACCCAGGAAAAACATGACAGGATCACGGTTGTAGTGGTAGAGATGGTGTGGGGTTGGCTCCTGAGCCTATTGGGAAGATATGGCTGACAGGACTTGCAAATACACTACACATGGAGCGTGCTGGAGTTTTAGATATGGATTACTCTTCCCAAGGACTATGTGTTGAATACTTAATCCCTAGTTTAGTGCTATCAAGATGTGGTGGAAAGGTGTGGAGGAAAGGAATGGGGCATAGTGGAAGGTCTTTAGGTGACTGGGGTTCTGCCCTTCAAGGTGATACTAGGATTCTAGCCCCTTCCCTCCCCATTTCTTTCTAGCCATGAAGTGAATGGGCTTCCTCTGCCACTTGTCTTTTTTTTTAGTACTGGGAATCTAACTCAGGACCTTGTGCTTGCTAGGCAGGCAATGTTCTCCTGAGCTATCTCCCCGGCCCTCTTCCGCCACTCACTGTCACCTCAAGAACCAAAACAATAGAGCCAACAAATCATTTACTGAAACCTTCCAAACTGTGAGTTAAAATGAATCTTTCCTCCATTTAAGTTCATTGCCTCAAGTATTTTGCTACTGTGATAGAAATCTGAATAACGAAGTCTAAGGAAAAGGGTTAAGACAGCATCTTGAGCCTCTGAGGCATCGAGTCGCCATTTTCTGAGTCTGAGCAACCTGCAGGGAAGTGAGTTGGAAGGAGTATAGGAAGGGAAGATATCAAAATTAGGAGTTTAAATTCACAGTTGTGCATGTTGATCCGCCTGCCAGAAGTGAGCACAAGTGTTGAGATAGCAACTAGATGTTGAAGTCTGGAGTTTAAAACAGAGATGAGGACTGTCTGGAGATATAAATTTGGGAGCCACCAGCATGTGGACGTAATTAGCATAGTAAAACTGGGTCTGGATGTCATCCACAGGGAGTGGGTGTCGATAAAGAAGAGAGAGGCCCAAGAATGACCACTGAGGTCTCTGTTTAGAGGTTTGGCAAGATAAGTGGAAGCAGAATGAATCATGCCATGGGTAGGAGGAAAACTCAGAAAGAAAATCCCAGATGCCAAAGTGGAAAAAAATATTTCAAGAAAGAAGGTGTGGCCATGCACATCAAATATTTCTTCTTTTTTTTTTTTTTTTTAATGCATTTAGTACAGGTTCTACAGGGTCTCACTACACAGATCAGACTTGTAGTGATCCTTCCTGCTTTCAACCTACCAAACACTGGAATTACAGGCATGTGTCATTTCAGTGGCATCCAGTCTCAATGGCCAGGGGCAGGGCCAGCACAGTAGGCCAGGGACACATCAAATGTTTCTGACAGGCACACTTAGATTGGACCCAGACATTGGGTTTATCACCTGGAATTATTGACACTACCTCTCACTGTCCCATACTACTCCAGGCAAAGGCAGAAAAGAAAGTGTGGAGTTAGTTCTATAGAGAATGGCTCAATTCAGTGGTCAAGGGGGGTGGGGGTGTGCCTCAGGAGACTGAGGTGAGAGGATTGCTTGAGTTCAGGAGATCAAATCTAGCTTGGGCAGTGCAGTGAGAGTGAGACCCTGTTTCAGAAAGAGAGAGACAAAGAGAATAAACATAGATAACACTTTTAAGGACTATAACAGAAATGATCCTAAAAGATGAAGGGGATAATAATTACTTTAGAGATAAGGGGAATAATAACAGGAATAAAATCTTTGAGCAGTGGATGGAAAAGGAAAGTTCATATAGAAGTGGTGGCATTGGCCTGAGAAAGGAGCACAGAAAGAGCCATCCCCAGGGCCACAGGTGAGAAATAAAATGCTGCATTTGAGCACAGATGCTGGAAGGTGGGCAGAGAGAGGGATGTGGGAGTCCTTATGGTCAATCACATTTCCTTAGGATGACTGAAGCAAGATAGGCATGAAGAGCAGGGAGGATGTTTTAGTAATTTGGAGAGAGAGCAAGGTCTGAGATGGTCCCGAGGAGAGTGAAAGAACACACTGTAGAAGGACAGAAGGACAGCCAACCAGTCCTTAGGCTCTTTAGGACCACTGGTTGTGGATTTAAATGGGAATCAAAAGCTTGATTGTGTGTTTTTCTTCAGTCACATTCGGCATCCAAGGGCAGGCAAGGAGTAGGCCAAAAATTGGAGAGAAGGAGTGGAATTTTGGTAAGCAAACATTTCAAAGTGAGAGAGAAGCCAGAGAGTCTAGTGCGTGGGCAAGGGAATGTTTACAATGACTGCCCAAGAAATCTAAATCAGGCTCAGAGGGAAATGAGGACATGGGGGTGAGGGGCAGTGAACAGGTGGTGGGATCAGTGGGCTGGAGAATCCAGAGAGATGGCTGCTTAACTAGAATTGGAATATGAGAGGGAAGAAAGGAAAGGGAAGGGAGGAATGGAAGAAGGGAGGGAGAGAGAAAAAGAGAGAGTGAGACAGAGAGAGAGAGAGGCAGAATGGGACTCAGGATTAAGTTTATATGGAGGGTTTGCATTATTGGTAATATTAGCTCTAGGTTTTGACTAAGAGAGTGAGTGACTGAAAGGTAGAGATCCCTGAAAGAAAGAAAGTCAAAGAACTGGGAGGCTCAGAAGTGGATGACCCTCTACCACTATACAGAAATCGCTGAGAATTACAGGTTACCAAGAATGTCGGTGAACCAATGTATTAGTTTCCTATTGCTAGCTCTAACAAACTGCCACCCACCCAACAGTTTAACACAAAGCAAGTGTATTCTTTTATAGTCATAGAGGTCAGAAATCTAAAATCAGTCTCACATGTGTATAGTTGAGGGGTTAGTGGACTGATTCCCGCAGGAGACTCCAGGCAGAATCTGTTCTATCTTTGTGCAGTCTCCAGAAGGGTGCGTGTTCTCCTGTTGTGAAGTGTTCCTCACAATGGCATCATGACAATCTTTGCTTCTTTTTCACATCTTCTTCTGACTCTGACCCTCCTACCTCCTCTCAAAATGGCCATTGTAATTACATTGGACCTGCGTAGATAATCCTTCCTTAACACCTTTAACTTAATTGCACCCAAAAAGTCTCTTTTGCCACCAACATATTTACAGTTTCTAGGGATTAAGACATAAACCTCTTGGGTTAGGGCCATCATTCTTCAGCCTACCACAGCATCAAGATGTTTCTTCCTCTGTGGAGATTTTCCTCATTCTCACTGTCTCACACCACCACAGGCAGGGGTGAAAAACATTCTTACTGGATCACCTTCTAAGAACATTCCTTTATGAGAAGCTAAGCCTCCTGTATTTGAGCATTTACCATGTTAGTTTCTGGGATAATTACTATTAATACAAGTGTATACACATGTTTTACAAGTTCTCACCATACTTGTAAATATTTATCTGTATGTGTGTGTCTCTCTCCAAGTAGACTTCAGATTTTGCTAGGACAGGACCCACTTACTTGAATCTCCATGCCCTATGTGCTATCATGGCATCTGACATGCAATATATACTCAGTAATAATTTCTAGATGAATACATAAAATCTGGTTGCAGTTAGTAGCACTACATGTGATTTCATACATACAAAGAACCATTTTCATAAGCTTAATCCTCCAGTTTCTTAAAAGCACTGTATTTGTATTATTTAATATATCATTTCACTAATCTGCATGCCAAACCCTCAGATGTCTGGAATCAATGGCTAGATTTCTGCATATTAATCATTCTAAAATAGCTGCCAACTAATATACTAATTTAGGAGCACTGAGGCATCAAGTAGTGATTCTACCAAGCCTAAATTTAGGGAATTTAGATTGGGTCAGATCTTCAGGGAATTTGCCTGAATTAAAAAGTAAGTATCACCCATCTCTTGTTGAATCAAAAATGAGAGAGTGATAAAAAAAAAAAAATGCATATCCAAGAAACCATACAAAAAATTCAATCCTCAAAAGCAATATGACAAAGTAATAAATAATACCACATATCAAAATCAAGTGCAGATACTTAGAAACTTCATAATCTTTTATAATTACTACCTTAAAGAAGTAGATGATAAATTCCAATGGAGATTTTGATACCTACTGTTGGAAATTAGATTCTGGGACACTGAGTCCATAATGAATCTTTCTGAAATTTAATTATCCAAGCATAAATCAGTCTTCTGACCAGTGGAGTAGCTGTTTTCAGCTGTGGATTATTCTTTGTAAATTATAGAGACCTGCATCCAGATAAAACTCCACTGTGAGAGCTGATCAGCTACCCAACTGAAGACCTCTGTCATCAAAATTGTTTGGGCTATGTGAACTCTAGTACCTGCCAAATTAAGACACATAATTAATGCTAGGGGCCTGTTCCTATAGGATACAGACAAATATTTGTCCACTTCCATTTTAAGGAACTACTAACTAAAGTTTTAAACTAATGTACTTGGATATTCCTTTGAAACTTGAGGCCTAGTATTTCTCAAAAATTATAGGGCCTTGTTTTCCAAGTTTAGATCTTATGAAAGGAACAAACACATCTCAGCCATCAGAGGAACACCAATTACAGGTATTTTGTTTTAGCTCTTCAAGCAATTTCAGGCTATTAGGAGCATTTATCAATCATTCATCCGTCTTTGATTCCAAAGACAAAAGCCATCCAAAAGCCACGTCATAGTGTCCTAATACAGGCTCAAGGCACTAATGCTTCTGTGGAGTACCACCCTGTCATTAAAGTCAGAACAAGTGGAGGCATCTACTCAACTGAAATGCATGCCCCGGTGAATGAAGGGACATTTGCAGATGTGTTCCTCAAAGTGTTGGTAACAGCAAAAGTGAGTGAGGTCAGATCCTGTTTACCTTTGGGAAAAAGTAGAGATTGGGTGGGTCACAAGAAGGGCTTGTGGGGTACTGGCAATGTTCTAGCTTTTTACCTTGGGGCTGGTTATCCACATGTGTTGATTTTGGAAAAACACTGAGATTTGACAATTCCTGCATATTTCTGTGTATGTGTTATACTTTCATAGTATGTTTAAAAAAAAGTAGAAGAGCAACAGATTTTTTGTTTGGCTTTCAAGGAGTTGACTTTGTGAGTCAGTCAAGCATAGTCCACTGGCCTTGTCGCACTGACTCCTAGCTCAGTGACTCTAGGAGGCTTTAATTGTAAGAAATACTGAAAATTGTAGAAAATCTCAGGATTGCTACCTCCCTTCTTTATGGATTAGCATTTTAGTCAAGAGTAGTCAGTGGTTAGATAAGCACAAAGGAAGTTTGAATTTCAGGCCAGAAGGTGCTGGTATGATTCTGCACTTGTTTAAAAAGATAAATGGTCTCTACAGCTAGGGACAAAGAAAACTAGGACAAGCACGAGGAGAACCTGATAGAGGAGTGCTTTGCAAATAATTAGTGGCTAATTTTAGCCCATCGGCTTACCTATTTTTTCATTATTCAGTAAAACTGAGCTCTGAAGTTGTATATATGACCCTGCCAGAAGAACTCTCAAATAATATTTAAGAGCCAGTAATGCAACTTTATGTAACAAACTCTGAAAGCAGGGTGGTATCCTAAGTGTGAAGTTATTATTTTCCTTTTTCTCCTATTTATAAATCTTATCATCACTATTTTTGTGACTCTGTAGAATATTTGCTCTTTTGAAAGTTAGGATCCTAAAGCATTAAGTCTAAATGTTAATGATTCAAAACACCATGGGCTTATGATTTCTTGTCTTTCAATGCCCCATTCTCTTTAACATAACCTTGACCACAACAAATTGTTTTCCTTTTAATGCTGCATTACTAAATCATTTAGCTGGTGGTTCACTTTGACATGGGTGTACTTTTTCTCACATTTATCACTTTTCACTTCAATACCACCTAGAGTCTATGTGCCTGATTACTAAAGCTTTTAACGTGTATTGGTCTCCGCCTAGTTTAAAACAAAATTCCATTATTAATGGGCACATTCTCTGATACTGAAAGTCATGTCGCATTTCACTGCTAATATTTAAATTGATTGCATTCTCTGACGTTGGATGGGTGCTTTCTTCCAAAGGCACTAAAATGAGCATTTTCCGATTCTCTACCTAAATTACTGATAAAGAATCATCCTTAAGGATGTTCTCTGACTGATAGGAGCCACTGATAATCACTCACTGATTTTCCAACTGACCAGTGATTACCAGGGTCCCAGCATCTGGCTTTTAATATCATGAGGCATAAATCAAGCGCCTCGCATTCACATTAGTTACCTCCCTCCACCCTCCACTGCCTGCCACCGAACATACTGCCCCTTAGCACAAAAGGAAATAACATTGGTCTGGCATAATCCTCTTTTTACCAGGCCATGCCTTGGCATTAAAAATGCAAGAAATAAAACCATTTTCTTTGTGTCCTGGCCAAGGCACTCTGCAGCAAACCCAGTGTGGTTTCTGAGCAGTATTCAGTAAGTGGAACAGAGAACAGGCTGGGTCACCCGATGCCCGGAAACACGCACAGGGTAAGATATTTTTTAGTAAAAGTGGCAAGAATGATTCAAGATCTGAGGTCACTGGAGGCTGAAAACGGCAGACCAGAGGGACAGGCAGCCACACTGCATAAAATCTGACCTTTTTCCACAATCCCACTCAGCAGTTTACAGGCTCACAGTGAACTACAGCAGCTGCTGAGAGAAGCTCCCATTTTTTTTTAATCTAAAAAAGAAATGTAGATAATCATCAAGAAAAGACAACTACATGTTCTGTAACAAGAAAACATATATTTCTCTGTGTTAAATTATAACTTAATCATGCTCAGGCAGGCTCCATAGACACTTGATAATTTTTCTACTCTGCTTTAACTCGTCCTGATAATTCACTTTTTGGATGAAATCCCTGCCATTTTCATGGAACTCGCTGGGGAACTATTTTCACTCTCCAGAAACACGTCCTTTTTGAGAAAAAAGCCTTATGTTTCCTTCTCTAATTTTTATTTGACCATAATATGCAGTGTTTATTCAGGGTCTGATACCTATTGTTTGTATGTGGGGTTCTTTTTCAGTGTCAGAATCAGTGTTTCTATTGTAAGCAACTAGAGATCAAGGTGTGTGTGTGTGTATGTGTGTGTGTGTGTGTGTGTGTGTATGTTAAATTCCCTTCTTAAGTATTCCTCATCCTACAGCAAACAGAAAATTTATGCCAAATTTCAGCACTAAAAATTAAAGATGAGAATTAACTGTTGCCCAAAGATTCTCAATTTCAGGATTTAGAATTCCTTTTTCATTAAAATCAGTGGATTAAAGTACTTGCTTAGGCAGACTTCAGGACCCCGCCCCCAGGGCACATTGTGACAGTGACTGAGACTGGGTAAGCCTGCAATCCCAGTGCTTGGGGAAATGAAAACAGGACGATCACTATGAGTCTGATCTGTGTAGTGAGACCCTATAGGTCCCGTACTAAATACATTAAAAAATAATAATTAAAGAAATAAAAATCAGTGGATTGAAAACTGCTGTATTAAATGTGGCAGGTGACAGAAGGCACCAAATCTCCTTTGAGAGCTGGAGAATGTCAGGATTCCCACATGCTGGTCACAACTGCAACAGTCAGACTTCTGCTTCAACCAGTCGCCACTGCACCAGCAGGGATGCTTGCCAGCTAGTTCCAGAGGTGCCAGTCCTTGTTTCCCTGGTCTGTTCCAAAGATCTGACAAATGCTAGTAAACAAATGTCCCTAATCCAAAAAGACCCTCCAAACCAGACCCAAAACCCTCTCCCTGCCTTTTTGGTTCAGGAAATCAAACTCAGGACCTTGCACTTGCCCGGCAGGTGCTGTACCACTGAATTATATCCCCAGCCACTGCCCCTCTTTCTCATGTCCCCATATTGCTTCTCTAAGCCTCAACCCTACCAGCTGAAAACTCTAATATTCACCCTGCTCACATTGACTCCCCGCTATTTAGCCTATGGCCTGACCTAGCCTCCATTGACTTTCTTTTTGTCTCCTCCAAACAGAAGTCACAACATGGAATCTCACTTTATATCCAACCTAGCTGGTATTACCTGTTTTTCACAACAAGCCTCAGGTGCAATATGGGATCTAAATCAGTTCAAACACCTACAGCTGATAATTGTTTGTCCTGGTGGAGGGGAACTTTTCACACTACCCAAAAAAACCCCTCAATCTGAACTCTATCCAGTATGTCTGATAATTATTTATCCAGTCAGGAATATACTCATTCATGCTTGATCATATCTTTCTCCCCCTCTCTTTCTCGCTCTTATCATATAATATACATATTAATAGAGATTGATATATAATACATTTATATATATGTATTAGGTGACTTATTTTAGAAGCATTTGTTAAATGTTAAATGTTGAATTTGCTAAAGCATGCATACCATATACCAAATAAGGAAGATATAAAATACTATTGCTGGGCTGGCAAGATAGCTCAGTAGACTAAGCTCCTGCTCAGGCAAGCACAGGGACTGAAGTTCAATAGCCGGTATCACGTGCTGTGTTGGCCCCACCCCTGGGGCACGCTGAACCAGTGATGGAGACTGGGCATGGTGGTACACACCTGTAATCCCAGCTGCTGGGGAGGCTGAAAACAGGAGGATCACTATGAGTCTGAACTGCATAGTGAGACCCTGTACTAAAAAAATTTAAAAATAATATAAAAATATTATTAAAGTCCTGAACAGCTCACAACCTAGTACTGTAGTAGAATCAGATAAAAAAGTAATTATGCTTAGAAAACAGTGAGAAACAAAGCACAAATACAAAGAGTATTTTGAGAGCTCTGAAAAGAGGCATCTTATGCAGTTGGGAGGGTTATAAAAGACTTTTGAATGAACTTATTACTTGGTACTATTTAAATTGATAATTAAGATATTAAGAGAAACCAAATTATGTCCCAGAAAATCAACTTACAGGCTCATAAAGGTTCACCCAAAGATTTATATCATGTCCTTGACCAAACATATCTAATCTTCAGTAGGCAGCTTCTTGTTGTGAGTACAATTAAATGGTATAAAAATGTTGTTCTGTGGTAGTGGCAATGTCCTTGGGAGATGTTTTGAGGATTCCAGGTCTACTTTCTTTGCCCTGACTCACTAGCTATTTTCTTTTTCTTTTTTGTTAAATTTTATTTATTTATTTATTTGTTTGCTTGTTGTGTTTGTTTCTTTATTTATTCATTTTGTGGCTGGCTCAGCCTGCCCTGGTGGTGGCGCTGGCGCAGCATGTGGTGCCAGGGATCGAACTGCAGTCCCCGCAGTTGCCTGAGCCCTCCTAAGCAGGCGCTTTAGACCACTGAACCATCTCGCCGGCCCTCACTAGCTATTTTCATAACAGATCTTCAAAGGAACCAATATGCCAGAGGCTCAGCTGTTGCTAAGTGAAGACCTCCAAAGTCAGAAAAGTTGAATGCAAACTAAGGGAAGATTTGCCTTTGATTCTGCTGGCTGAAGTGCATTCAGAATCTTTCACATTTAAATAACCCTTGCAAAGAAACACCAGCTATCCATACCTCTGTGTACACAAACTACAGTTGTGGTCTATGTGGGTGGGTCTTCTGCTTCCTACAAATACAAAGAGAAGGAAAAAGAACCGATTTCCAGTGAAAATTAGATCAACTCTGATCCCCACCCTCTAAATCCAAATAATACCAACTTGGTGGTGCATGCTATAATCCTAGCACTAGGGAGGTTGAGGCAGGAGGATTACTGTAGATTCAAGATCAGCCTGAGCCATAAAGTGAGCTCAAGTCCAGCCTAAAGTGCATAGTGAGACCCTGTCTCAAAAGAAAAAAAAATCCAATTAATTTATAGAGGCTCCTCCACCCCTTGGCTCCCCTTTGCCACTAAGGAAATTCTCACAGAATAAGCTAGCTCTGGCTTTTAGCTAATTCTTGGTAAAACTTGGAGGCAGGGTTAATTTTAGATGGCAATATAAGTATTTATATACTTGTTTGGATTTTAGTTTCTTTCTTTTATCAGAAGAATCCCTAATATTTTCTTAATAAAAAATGCTTGTACTTTTCTAATTTTTACAATTGTCAAGCACTCAAAATGTATCTTATTGTTTGTATCCTCTAAGTTTAACTCCTACAAAATAGAAGAAATTGAATGTGTTTAATGAATGAACTTTCCAATCCTAAATTTGGACACAGAGCTCATGGATAGGGAGGAAATAATCCAATCTCTGTTTTCTCAGGATAGTGAATCATGTACCCTTGGCCTGGTTCCAACCATCTTAACCCAGAACATAAGAACAAGTACTAATCCCTGTTCAGAATGTCAATATTTAAAATTGTGTTTATTTTCTGGGTAAGGTCTTTGTTTGTTTATGTTTCTTTTAATGCCCTTCAATTTGTTTGTCTACCCGGATGGAAAGCGTAGACGAAGTGGAAATGATGCCTATTTTAATGGCTTCATGGCACTCAAGTGGATACTTAAAGGCACTATTTTGACTGGAGCCTTTGGGAGAACCTAATGAGTGACACCATTCTAAATGAACTGAAATACCAAAAGAAAGCCTCTCTCTTTGGAAAAAGAATACTGAATGACATCAGTGTTTTTTCCAAAGCGCAGCACCATCATTTAGAAAACATTCCTCATTACTTTGGAAGTCTCTCCCTCCATGCCCCAGTGCCCATTTCCTCTAAGGGGCATGTCTGGGGTTAAGCAGAGGAAGGAAGGCAGAAATGGAGGATCAAAACACTGTATTGTTGCTTTTCCTGGAGCCATGACATTGCCTTATATTTCCAGCATAAAAATGGCCATGTTTATACATGCTTTAATAGACCTCCTAGCAATGAGACACAGGCTGTCAAATCTGGGGGCAAGAGGTGGTGCATTAAACCAGGCTTCTGCTTTGTTATAAACCAGCATCAAATATAAAAGGGACCACAGGGCTGGGTTGCATTTTTCAGAGCACTTGTTAAAATACGGCTTTCAAGGGTTGATTCCCAGAGACTCCAAACCAGTGGTTCTGGCATAAGTTCTATGTGGTAGACCACTCAGATTGTTTCAAAGTTCAGCAGAGTCTAAGGACACCTGGGGATGTGACCATACTTGTCTAGTGCAGGTGTACAGTTATGTATCCATGACTTAGCACAGGCAAACACACATGTACTGATTATGGCACTATGTAAGAATATAAATATGAGATAACGTGTGTATGAATTATACAATAAAGATGTAGGCTCTCCTATTATTTTATGTCCTGGTAAACTCTGTTTCCTAAACCTGAACTTCCACATGCTTCTTTTTTATGTCTTTTTGGATGGTGTAGCAAACTCCAACCTGTCTATTATGTCTGTTCATAATCTGAAAAGTGAGCTCCAGTACCTTGGGCATGATAAGTTGTTTTGCCGTCTTGGCACCAGCTGTGTTTTATTTGAATTTTAATTCATCTGTTTACATGAGAAGAACACGATTTGGGCTTTGCAGGGGACATTTGGGGGACTTAACTGTGAGTTAAGGCACTCAAGGGTGGTGTTACATTTTATTTATCTTGGCATCTACAGCATGTAAGACCCGGAGATTGAGCAGTAAGTGGAGGAAGAGTACAACACTGATGCTGATATCAGTGTTTTAAAAGATAATTCAAATAAAACTCACCCATTTAAAGTATACAATGAAACAGTTCTTAGTAAATTCACAAGGTTGCGTAGCTATCGTAAAAATCCAATTTTGGAAATGTTGTCTACCAAGAAAGAAATAGTTTACCCGTTAGCTACCTCCAGCTAGCACTAAGCAACTGCTAATCTATTTTATCATTAGATTGCCCATCCTGAACATTTCATATAAATGGAATCATATAAGTAGTCTTTTGTGACTGGATTCTTTCACTTAGCATAACATTTTAAAGACTCATCCACATGTAGTATGCATCAATATTTCACCATTTATAGCCAAAAATATTCCATTGTATGGATATATCACATTTTATTTGTCCACTGTCAGTTGAAGACCATTTGGCTTATTTCTGTTCTTTGGCCATTATGAATAATGTTGAGTTGAACATTCATGCACAGATTTTTCTGTGGACATTTGTTTTCTTCTGGGTAGAATTCTAGGTGCAAAGTTTCTTGGTCATATGTGTTTTTGGCTTGTATCTAGATGTTCCCTCAAAGCCTCATGTGGTCATAGGTGAGGCGATTTGAAGGTGGATGGATCTAGGTTATGTGATACTGGGATCAAGTATGTGATGCTGGGATTAAAGGTGTGACACTGGGAATTAGGGTACCCCACCCTGTGTATGAGTGCTACCCAACCTAAGCCTGGATGGAATGTAAGGGACAAAAAGAGGGCTGCTGCCATCACTTACTGCATCATTGTTGCTCGTTTCTTGTTGCTTGCTACTTCCCCACTGTCTGCCTTTGCCTGCCTTGCTTTGCCATGGACTGATTCTCCTCCATACTGCTCCTCTGCCATGCCGCCCTCCCTTGGATCCAGCCAGCTAACCATGGATTACAAACTGTGAGAAGAAATAAACCTTTTCTCCTTTGGATGTTGGGTATTTTGTCTGGCCTAAGTATTTAAAACAATAAAGTAATTCTGTTTAACCCTTGGCAAATGTTTTCTGAAGAAATTGTACATTTTACATTCCCACCAGCAATATACTATGGCTCTAATTCTTCCACATTCTCATTGACCCTTGTTACTGTCCAACTTTTTAATTATAGTTATCTTCGAGGGACGGATAGTATCTTGGGCTTTTGATTTGCACTTCCCTTAGGACTGGTAATTGTGAGCACATGTTCATGTGCTTATTGCCCCTGCTTGTCCCCAGTACTAGGGATTGAACCTAGGTCCTTGCTCATGCTTGGAAAGTGCTCTACCACCAAGAGACATCATAGCCATCCCTCTCCTTTATTAAGACAGGGGCTGTTTTCCAGGCTGGCCTGGAACATGTGATCCTCCTACTTGAGCCTTCTGAGTAGCTAGAAGTGTGTGCCTCCATGCCGAGCTTTTAAAACTTCTTTGGAGAAAGGTTTATTTAGATATTTTGTCCACTTCAAATTGGGTTATTTTCCTTTTTATTATTCAGTTGCAAGAGTGCTTTATATATGTTGGACATAAGTTTCTTTTCAGATATATGATTTGAAAATTTTTATGGATTATTTTTCATGTTTATGATCTTTGAAGCACAGCTTTTTTTAAGTCCAGTTTATCTTTCATTTTCCCGATATTTATGCTGTGGTATCA